>BGPR01009366.1:0-57957 GCA_013235015.1 Araneus ventricosus | reverse complement strand
CTTTCAGATCAAATCGAAAATTTCAGTTTTACAATAATTATTTCATTATATACATTTGATTTTTATTTAAAAATTAATTTTCAGGTTTAAGTGTAATTTTTTTAGACTAGAACAGATTTTAACTTCATTATTACAACATTTAGAAAAATATCTTTTAAATTCATAAAAATTACAATGAAAAAATTCATTCCGAAAGATAATTATCATTTTATTAAATAATTATTAGTCGGAAATTTATTTTTAGGTCACTCTGAACTGAAAAAATAACGTACATGGAAATAAAAATTAAAGAAAGTGGAAGAAAATTTTATTTTTTACATTGTAAAATATTTTCTTTTTGTTAAAGGCAGGGGAAAATATAGTTTAGATGAAAACGTTATCGACTAAATTTAATGTTTGGGTGTGTGATCTTATCAGACTTTTAATAATCTTATTATGAGACTGATAATATCTGCAGCTTAACTCTCTTACGTTTATTTGAATAATCAATGAAAATGTTTATTTCTTGCTTAAAATAAAAGAAGACAAAAATATTTCTCAGAAAATATTATACGAATACTGTATTTGCGCATTAGTTCCTTGAAGCACAATTTTTTTCCTGATGTGTTATTAAGCATTCTTCTATAAATGATTAAAACTATATAGCTAAATTGAATTGCTTTCGGTAAATGCATGCCAACTGCAAGTTAAATTTTCATTAATGCTCTGAGAAAAGAAATCCACTAATATATGTTAGAAACCATTGATACATCCAGATCCACTAATAACAACTTTGAAGACTGATCTTTCAGTAATAATAGCAGTCTCTGGCTTTGGATTATTTCAAAATATTACCGTCACATGCCAGATCATGTGTTTTATTACATTATCTTATGTGTGCATGCTGTAATTTGTAAGGTGTAATTTTTTTTATAAAATTATGATTTATCTGCTCCATTTTCTTCATTCTGAACTTTAATAAATAATATTTCAACTGTAATTAAAATATTTATTTTCTATGTGTTTTGACATTTTTTATTTTATTTAACTTATTTGAAGAGTAAAGGGTCAGTTTTAAGCTTGTTAAATTTGCTTTATATTTTCGAAAAGAACGGTGCGATACGAAACAGCCCCCAAACTTTTTTGTATTCCTCACCGAGAACGGCCAAAACATCTATGAAGTGTCACTATTTTGTCGTCAATTAACAATTTTTACCAATGATACCATTTTAATAATTTTTACTGATATTAAAGAGCACGGGAATTTTGTCAGAAGTATTTCTTCAGTGAATCAATCATCCTATACCCACTGGCGGATTTTGTCAGTATGGGGACACAGGCGCAAAATTGCTGTGAGGCCCCTCCCCCTACTAAATGTCGAAAATTCATCTTCGGCTTAGTATTACGATATAGATCGAATAGGTTTTGCGGCCCCCTAGATGCACGAGGCGAGCGCCTCTAACACCTGTGCGAAAAATCGCCACTGCATATACCAGTCCTCTGCTACGACCTTTCTCAAACCGATTCTCTATCTGTTTATGTCACATGTTTTTCACGTACAGATAGACATAACCATCTGTTAAAAGCACTGTATCGGGGAACATCGTTGTATACTGCTGATACTAATCCTATTGAGAGTCTGATATTATCTGCAGCTCAATTGTGTAGAGATTATTTCAATTATCATTGAAAATTTGTATTTCTTCCTAGAACCCAAAACTATTTCTAAGAAAATATTATTTCTTACTTCAGAGACTGCATTTATGCATTGGTTCCTTGAACCATTACAGTTTTGCTGATTTGCTATTAAGCATTATTCAATATGTGATCAAATCTAAATGCTTAAATTCCAGTGCTTTTGGTAAATCTTATACCAATTCTGAGGTGAATTTTAATAAATGCTATGAGACAAGAATCCACTATTATGTGTTACAAACCTTTGATATATCCGATATTAACAAGCTTAAGGACAGTTCTTCCAAAAATAATAGCAGTCTCAGGCATTGAATTATTTCCAAATTCCACCATCACATACTATATAATGTGTTTTATAGCAATATCTTGGATGTGTGTGCGTGTGCTGTAATTTGTAAAGTATAATTTTTTTTCTATAATTCAGATTTATCTACACGTTTTTATTTTCATTCTGAACGTGAATGGATAATTATAAAACTGTAAACAAGATATTTATTTTCCAAGTAGTATGGTATACATGAATGAGATATATAATTTAATTTTTAAAGTTTTGTATAAAGAATAAAGTGTCATTTTTATGCTTATAAAATTCCCTTTATATTTAGTACGAAAAGGCCCAAAACTGTTTTTGATTAGCACAAAAGGGAACCTGACTAATTTCGAATATGTGGTAGATTTTCCTCCCTATTCTTTCGATTTTACCAAGTTTGTAAAAAACTATCTGTAGAAAATAATTCAACAATTTTGTACTTCGTACCAAGGCCCATTTTCGTAAAATTGATTGAAAAAATGTTGATTGCTTTTACCTTCTCGTATACGTAGTATACAAAGAGAAAGTATTGTAATCATTAATTGTAAATTCGAATTTTGATATATCTCCTCGTTTTACACTTCGTGTTTCTGAATACGGTAACTCCTAAACGCAACCCTAATTGTAAATAAGGGTCCAATTTTCGTTTAAATAGGCTGAAAAAACTCTAATGCCCTGTCTAAACTCTAATTTACCTTTCTTTTCGATAAAAAAGTTATAAATAAAGAATTAAATTTAATTTTGAAAATTTGGCCACGGGATGCTCTATGACCGGTACTATAGTATAAAAGTTTCAAATTTTGTTAATCTAGGTGAATTAATTTTCTGTTTATTATAATAAAAGATAATATCTTGCGTGCTAAATAACGGTATATGTATACGTTATTTCTTCTAACATTTAGTCTAAACGTAAACTTTATTTTGAGAATTATTAACTCGTGCTCTTAACAAGCATATAGTACAAGTTTCAGTAAAAAAGGTTTGTAGTATTAGTTAATTTAAAACATTATTCAGGGGATAAGAAGGTTATTTCTAATCCTTCATATGTATTAATTATTACAGGCGGTTTTATAGAATACAGATTATTATGCGACTATCCATATAATAAGTATTTATGTGTATACAAAACGGATTAATCCAGTTAAACACTGTTTATATTTGTGGTCGTTTCTCAATTTTCTACCTTTTACGGAGTACTAAATCAAGAAGCAATATGAAAACTTTTATTGCGACATCAAAAATTAGTAAAAAATAATTATATATATATATAATTATTTTTTACTAATTTTTGATGTCTTTTTTAATTATATTTAATTAATTTTTAATATATGTATATTAAAATTTGAATATATGAATATTTGATTAATTTTTGAATATATGTATATATATAATGGCTTTGTTTTTAATCCTTAAAATTTAGTAAATTAATTTTAAATTCATAGAATAATATGCTGACGAGTAAATAAAGTGAAGTCACGGATATAAAAAAACTACTAATATAAAATACAGCCAATAGCTAAAATACAAATATTAATAAACGGCAAAAAATTTAAATCACAAATATCTTAAAAATCATCAACTTTTATGCAGCTTCAATAATGTTCACTTTATTAGATATTTAAAACATGAAAAATAGGTATACGCGCCTAACCGGTGTGTATTTTTGTCATTTGGTGTTGTTGACACGAGCAATGTGCAGAAAATAGATCCCAACTGCCCATCTCGAAGACCTGAAGTGTTAATTTATCACACAACAGGTGGGCTCTCCGAAAGCAGTAAGGGCTGGTTTGAATAGGTTCCTAGCTGAATAGAACGGATTCTTGTGGTTAGTCCCTTCGAGGGGGTTGCTGATTGCCCATGGATCAGAGGGGGGAAGAGACTGAATCCGCTGCGCTTTTGGAACATGTTCTGTTCGGAGGAGGGCGCACTTTTAAAACAGATAAGGGGTCTTCGAACAATCGCTTTTCGAATCGCTTTACAAGGGAGACCGAACCACTCAGAGGGTTAAAGTTTGTCTAAATACTATTGAGTAGAGTTATCTTGTATATAGAAAGATAAACCAACATCTGTTACATACATACATAATTTTGGTATCATTCTTTTCAAAGTTTTTCTATTTGAATGAGACGTTTTTGGAATTTCAAAAGTCTTTCGCGTTTTAAAGTTATAAACTAAATTATAAGAAGATTTGTATTTCTAAACAATATTATAGAAAAATTTGGCTTTCCTAGCTAAATTATAAAACGTTTCGCATTTCCAATTCAGAATTGACAGGACGATACATCTGTAAATAGCATTGAATCGCTAATTGTTGTCTTAATTACCGCATTTCTTAAACAAGAGGCTCACTAGAAGTTTGAGTCACCAGTTCCTATGAATCGATGGGGTAAAGGTAAACATGAGACAGGGTAAATATAGACTAACACACAAACCTTGTTCCTCGCTAATATTTTTAATTAATTTTTCTTGCTGACTCGTTTTATTATTGAGGAAGAAAACTGTCAATTATTATTCTAATACAAAGAACGAAATTTTCTAAACATACTTTTAAGAAATAAATATGCACTCATAATATATCAAAAATGTTAATCAATGTTCTGTACCGCAAATAAAAATATTTTCTTGCCGTTAATTACAGCATTGGAAGTTTATTAAATGGTTAATTCTAGGATTCGAGAGCTTATGGACTTCTTATACAAGACTGATGAACTTATCTTCAAATCATTTTGATATGTTATTTGAACGAGTAAACCTTTTATTAACTTCGAACTATACAAAAGAAAATATTACATCTAATGGCTAAACCGAAATTTCAGCACTAGATAAAAATCTGGGGCATTTTAAACTGTCATATATTTGATAAATATTTTTTATAATTATTAAATCCATAACTGCTTAAATGCTTCTTATTTGTAATTTTTTCAATAAAGTTCCACGTATACACATCCAACCAACAATTAGCTGTCATGGCTACGATTTCGATGGTATTTTGTGACGATAAAGTATCACCCGAATGCTAAGTCAGTGCGGCGTTTCTCTCTCTGGTTGTTGTAAAGTAATAAACTTGTCATGAAAAGTTTCTTCAAACAAACATTCTTATGCAACAGTCAATTTTAGTTGTCATTATCCAAAAAAATGGAGAGTAAAACTATAACAGTGCTGGGAAGTTCCATTTCATTCCTTCATTCATAAAATGTCTCCTAAAACGTTCTTAGTTTAAAAAAGCCTAGAATTGTGAAAAAGAATTTTGAAAGAAAGACAAAAGTCATTACCTCTGGTTTCAGGAAGTTGATACATTCAATAAATTTTTGTCTTCCATCTGAAACAATTAGATTTCGACTAATCATAATTTTTCATGTGATAATTCCATAATTTCTGTATAGCTTTATACAATAATTTAAGACAATTTTAAAAGAAAATAAAAATATTTTTGTGATATTAACTCACAACATGAAGAAAGATTAACACATTTAACTAAATATCTATGATTGAAAATTAAAGGTCAATTCAAGTAGTTAATTGAATTTGTACTACATGGATTTAAAATCATTGCTTTTATAACTATCCTACATGCTTTTAAAAAAATTCCAATAGACTTTTTCTTACCATTCTTATTTTATTACAATCTCCTGCTTTTTTCATAATTTAAATCATATGTGCCGTGAGTGAAACCCTTAATTCAAACTGCGGACATCCTTAATGTTGACTAGAAACTGAAATTAATTCTCTGAAAAACGTAATAAATTAAAATTAACGAACATAAAATCGAGATTATTTTGTGTTAGCCTGAATTATTGAGGACTCATATTTAGCTATTGAAACTATTTACTATATTGGGAACACACGTCCGATAATTTTAAAATTACACCATAATTAAGAAATATTTGATGAAAAACTGACCATGAAAGTAAAATGACTAATCTTTCTCCTTGGAACTTATGTTTCTACTGAATAACATGAAAGAATTTTCTTTAAATTTGAGGAGAGCGGTAGTAAGATAACTGCCTCGCGGCCGGAGGGTTCCAAATTAAAAATTCGATTCCACTGAAAATGCCCCGTGTATGTGGGATGGTTGCATGTTAAAACAAACATAATGGGGCAAACGCCCTCTCGTTTGTGTGGTGCGGAAGCTTGAAGGGGAGGGTGCATCTCCGGTGTCGTCTTCGTCACTTGATCGCATTGTGAGGGGTCCGTCCCAAAAAAGCCTTCGTGTTGCTTCTAGAACGGGACGTTGTTATAAGAAAACTATACTAACTCTGATGAAAAACTCACCACTAACATAAACGGTCTGTTTGTCTCTGCAGTTTAAGAATCTGCTGAACAATGTGAAAGATTTGTCAAGGGATTTTAATTTTGTTTTACACTGGTTTAAAATGCATGTCCGAAATTAAACACTTTTTTTCACGCTTTTTCAGTGAAACTGTGAATTCGAAATATGAAACTAAATTAATCTTAAAACACGATCGGCGACAGAAAGCTTTCAGAAGCCGAAAATTTCAAAGGTAGCGAAAAGACATTAAGCCTAAGATCTTCGTTCCATAGGTCGTGCTTCCATGTCATAATATTATAAAATTATAGCATAGATAGAATCATCTCCTTTTTTAAAAGAATTTGTTGATGGTTTAGTTTTTCATTTTGATCTTTAATGAATTTTTAAGATTTTATGGTTTATTTTAGGAATTATTAGTGCAAATTAAAATACCAAATTAAAATCCAATTAATTTAAATTATTTAGAATTTGCAACTGGCGAAAGCAGTATCCTTAAAGTCAAATCAATATATAGACACATTATCATACTTTGAATATGTCATACGATTACATGTAGAATTTAATACCTTAGTTGTTTAAGAAAGGGAATGCTAAAGTATTAACATTAATAAAAGTTGATTCTTTTATGCAATTGTGATTAGTTTTACATTTTCCCTTAATATCTTCAAATAACATACGATAACATAGATATGTTAACAGGACTGCATTATAGTTAGACTGAAGGTTCACAGGAATGTTATAGTTGGACCGAAAGTGCACAGACTAATGTTCTAGTTGGACTTGCGTTAGAACAGGTTTCTGTTAAGAAGAGTATGTATGACAACAGGTGGAACACACGTGCTTCTCCGGGTTCGTTCGGCTAGATGTGATGGATGTGAATGGATGTGAAGTGATGTCGCCTTCCTTTTTTTGATTCCTGCTTTTACGAGTTGCTGCTTGGTGTAGGATCCATGTCTTCGTAAGATCTATTGCATCCTTGCCATGTGCTTTTAAGGACATATTGTCCCAAGGAATTCTTCATTACAGGTATTAATACTAAAGTGTAGCGTGATGGAGATCTCTGTTTGAGTGAATAGTTTTTCAAGCTTCGTTTTCCTCATCCTGATGTTAATCATGCTTTGGTAAGACTTTTTTTTCAACTGCAGTTAAAGCTTCCTTTTTCCCAATATGTTGCAACATTTTTATACTAGTTAAAATAATATTTTCTTACAACGTATCACTATACTGAAACATTTTTAGAGTAACGATACATATTTTTCATACACGTGTTTTGATGATTTTTACAGATTTTTGATGTGTAGACAGTAATGCCGTGGATAAATGTTAATAAATAGTGTTTTTCTTGTCTACTCAACCGTGTGCTCTTGCCTTTGGTGTACTAATCATTATTACGATCACTGTGCCATTTTTCATGTATTTATTTTCAGCTATAGGGTTAGGCCCAACTTAACATTTTTAGTCACACCATAACAAGATATAATACACATATGAATTTCACAGTAGCAGAAAAGGTAATAAAATAAATTTTAAATATATCTTTAAAAAATTAGGTGCTACATAAAATTCAACTTTTAATTAATTTTATTAAACATCGAGTGTTTATAAGAATAACTATAGCTTAAAAATAACAAATAAAAAAGTGGGTGTGCGAAATTTAAATTGGCACTTCAAAAACAAATTAAAATATCCAGACAGGTATTTCAATATGTGCAAATTTAAGAAATGATACAACAATTTTAAATTTATTTTGTTTCCCTGATTGGAAAGATTGGTTTAACAGTTATAACTTTCATTAATTCTGCCAGGTAAGAAAAATAAAATTAACCGATAAATTACAAACGAGTTTTAATTTTATAATAATTAAGCATAATGAATTGTCATTAAAAATGGTATGAAATGTATTGCAACCAATTTTTCGATCTACTTTAGTCTATTGGCAATAAGTAATAACAATAATTTTTGCATTACTTTACATAATCAAACAGTTTCTCCAAAATTCCGATCCAGTTAACCCGAGAAAACGTTCGGGGGTCATTTTATGACCCCAAGCCCTTGGCAAACTCCCATTCCTAGAAAACTATCCACCTGTTCTTATCAGTAGCTGAGTTAATCACCCCCACCCACCCTATGCCTTTTCTGAGTATTTAGAAAGCACTTACAGAATTCTTCGTCCCCTAATACACATTTGGTCAGTTACTGAGGTTATGGAATGATCCCGCTCGTCTAACCGTTTGTTCCTTTGACCAGTTATTTAACGTGGCTGATACGGTCATCTCTTTGCTTTCCTTTCCGAAATGAAGTATTTACCTGTTGCTCAAAATGCCGACTCCCTACGGAAAAGAAACTGAGTGTTTTCGTAAACATCTTGCAGAAGTTAAACTGATGAAGATTTAAACTTTGACAATGAAGAAAATGGACCTGAGGATGTTTTAGAATAGAATTTTTCAGCGAACATGATACGAAATCGGAAGAGGACAGAGATTCTGGAAATGAAGAAGTGAATATCTCGGAAGAGTTTTCATCAAAAGATCACTCACAGTGGAGAGAAACCAAATTTAGGCAGAATATTCATACTCTTTGTCATAATATTGTGTTGCGCTTAACTGGAACGAAAAGACCAGAGAAAGATGTGGCAATCCCTGTGAAGAGTTGGGAGTTATTCATCGAAGATAATATGATACAGTTAATTCTATAGTGCACAAAAATATTTGTCGAGAAATGCGCACCAAACATTTCACGTGAAAGTGTTTTTATACCATCGTAAAGAGAAAAAAAAATTCTTTTAATTCATTTTTCCTCCAATTTTAATAAATATTTCAAAATAATTTTAAGCGGAATTTGTAGAAAAACTTTCTATTGTAATAAAATTAAATTCAAATCAATTGATTGGTTGATCAAATCCTTCGTTTGCATCCTTTTGCCACTGTTAATATGTTGTATTAAAAAAATTGCTTTCGTTGGATTTCCCCTTTTACTTCGTAGCTTCTCCCCCATAGAGGCCGCCGGATAATTAAGCGGACACTCGCTTCCCCTGGGCATAGTAATTGTGTCACTCCTCCAGTGATAGTACGCACCTGCTTCGGAAGCGGTCAGGCCGTTTCCTGGTAATAGGCGATTTGGACTCCTGCCTCAGTACTCTAACTATTGCAGTGGCTGTCATTCAGAGGATCCACGTGCTTCGGCAGGGCGGGGTGATATCCAGTTTTTCTGGTTTACTTCGTAGCATGTACTTAAATTCCGTTTTTATTTCGTAGCTTTTAATACACTCCTGATAGCCGAAATTTATGTGTCCCAAAGAAGGGGTTAAATTACCAAAAAATATCCTACATTTACTAAGATTCAAAGAAAGATATAATACTAGGACGCAACTTTTTAGAATTAATAAATACATCCAGAACTGAGGGTTTCTATTTACTATTACAGAAAACATAATCATTTTTAAACTATAATAAAATGTCTTTTAGATGTCAAAAAATGACATTTTAAGTTGAGTTAAAACTATATATGTCATACAAAATGGTACTATCATAGCTTAGGGTTTTTTTCATCGTCTCACTCTCATATTTTTTATATATTTTAAATCTGTTGCTTCCATAAAATTTAAAATTATTTGCAGATGCTCCTTGATAAAAAAAAATTAAATATTGCTTTTACGGTTTAACCAGTACCAATATTATTACCCGTAGAATATTTATTTAACCCTGCTGTTCTTTTTGGGTCAATATGACCCGAAACGCTTTGCAACTTCTTATACAAAAGAACAGTTTAAAGATATTTTACTGACATTTCGTGACTTTGTTAGTGAGGGAGATATGTTATTTCTCTGAAAAGGATTTTCTTTTATTTGTATATTTTCTGTCTATTTTTTGAAATTGTATTAATGTATCGTTGTTGTCAATATGACCCAAACCTGTTTTTCCTTAATTGAGCGAAAACACTTGAGCGTCATATTATTAATTTAATAGGAAACGACGTAAATAAATTCCTGAAAAGTCATCTAATGTGTTTTGTATAAGCAGACACGTTCGGTCAAGGTCAGAAAGAGCCATAGCTGGTCACGTGATACGATATTTCCAATAAAATTGTAGGTTGCAGTATAGAATCATTTCGTCTGTTTTGAGTTGTAGGAGAACCCAACATATATACAAAAATATCAATAACTCTTCACACTATAATGACGGGTAATAGCGATAATAAGAGCGATTCTCAGATATTTGAAGGATATTGAAATAGCTCATCTTATGGAAGCACCTGATTGAGAAGTGAAAGTAGTTCCTTAATGTGAAAAGCATGCAAGTGAGGAAATTGCAACTTCTGATTATGATGACAATATTGTTACTCAAACTATTGATAATGTGCACCATATTCAGTCCAAACATTAAAATATAAACTGGTCATTGGATCAGGCTCCGTGTTTTGGTTGAATGAATTCTGCCAATTTTATGAAAACCGCTCTAAGCGTAACTAGGTATTCATCATCAAGAAGAGGGTTGTAAAAAGTACATTTGAAACTGTATTCAGGTATACAATGAAGGATGAAATCATCAAAAAAGATAAATATTGAAGGCGAAAAGGTATATGGAAAAGAATGGATCATCATTCTTATGAGCACAATGCCTTATGATTAATCAATTAGTAACTGAATTTTCAAAATTATATTAGAGCACGATACCTGAAAGGAAGATGTGAATACTCTTAATCAACTTTTCAATACATATATTTAGAAAGGAAGAAAACAAAACTATGCCCTAGGGTTATAGTTTATAACAGGCTTGATAGTTCTTCTTATAATGCAATTATTCTCTGGACATGAATAAGTAGCAATGGAATGAAAACACATCAACGAAAAGAATTTTTGAGAAGAACTAGACAAATTATTAATTGATTCGTATATTCAGGAAAAACAACATCTCTATACAAATAAAGAGTCACGTAATATACTCAAAAGCATATAGGATAAATATAAACTGGTTTATGATTAACATTCATTGCTAATTTACAGTTGAGTAATAAACTTGCCTGATGCATGTTCGGTCAGTCAAGCAACGATAATTAAACAAATATATTATGGAAGAATTATAAAAACATAACACTGAAAGCAACATGTATCATGTTTTTTGTTTGAATTATATATATGAAAAGGAAGGTAAGAATTTTCTTTAAAAAATTCTAATTCATCTTTTTATTTTACATACATACATATATTTTACATAATCAAAGTATCATTTTAAAAATATATCAACTTTATTCTGTTAAAACATATCTTTTTTTTTATCTCGAAACACAATTTTGTTCTAAAAGAATGGAACACATAGGCCCCTGTACTTGGAATTTAGTGTTCGGGTCATGTTGACACCAACGTTACATGTGCATAGTAAATGCGAACAGAACAGCAGGGTTTATTTGAAATGTTCTTTATATTGTTACAAACATCGCCTGGTGTATGTATGTGTATTTATCGCCTGTGTATTTAATCCAACAAGCAGGATAGAAAAGTAAGTTTTTATTCCACGAAACTGTTTAGCAGAACTCTAAGCACAAGAACAAAACTAAACAGCTCTTGTATAAATTCACAAAAGAGATCACCAATAAAATCTCAGTCATAGCACTTTCAATAGCGCACAGCGGATGTCAGTTCACCAGCTTCACTGCTGAATAAAGTTCAACTCACTGACTCTTGGTTTTATACCTTGATTTTATACCTTTTCCAACAGGAAATGACGTCAGATAGTAATCTCTAGAAGGATCTCGACATTTCCTGCTCCTAGTAGAGATAGGTTCACTATTCAGGAATTTTCTAGAAGTTTCGTCTTGTCGCCAAAGTTGCCAACTTTGTCACCAAGATTAGCATGTAAGAGAATAAACTTTATAATTCCGTAACACTGCTCCCATCTTCAAAGACTTCACTTTCCGGCAATCACATTACATAGAACTATGATCAGTGGCCCGGGAGCTAACCGAATTAATGTTGGCTTGGAGTTCCGCAACCTGTGTACTCTGTAGACAACATCGTTCAGTTTCTTGACAATAGTAGATCACCCTCCTTAATATAATGGTCTGTTGCTCTGGAGTCGTAACGAGTTGTTAGTTGAGCTGGCCAGTTTAATTCGCTCTCTGGAAAACGCATGTACAATATGTATTTTAGTACATTATTTTCTGTTATTTTAAATGCGATTTTTTTGATGAATTTATAAAGATATGTAATAAAATTTGCCTAACCTGATTATAGCTGCAGATTTCAGCTTTTAAAAAAGAAACAGGAATGCAGAAAACAATAATTTAATTTGGTTGATAAAATACAGACAATAATTTAATTTGGTTGATAAAATACAAACTGCGTATACTCGCATAACTTTTTTTATAAAATCTGATACAAAAAATGGGGAGAGTAATAAACTTGCATTGCAAAAGCCCAGTTTTTTTAAATCTTACAAATCAAGAATTTACATTATTATACTCACTAACAAGATCCACAAATATATATTTTAAAAATTTTTAATTGCAACATTAATCAAATGCATCAGAATCATTTTTTTTAAATTAGAGCGATCCATGCATATAAAAGAATATTCCTCATCACTCGATTCAGGCTCCTCAAGTTGAAATTAGTTAATTTGAGCTTCTTATTAGTTAATTTGAAATTACTGGTTAATTATTTAAAAAACAGATCCAATGTGGCCAAAACTGGTGCAGTGGCCAAAAGTGGAGCATCTACCCTATTACTTTATTATGTTACATTTGAATATTATTGCAATATAAAAACTTTGTTGTCCCCAGCATTATTTAGTTTTCTCCAATATTAAAATGAAACTCGCTGCATTTTAATATGTATTTTCTTTGTGAACATAATTCTTTCACAATATTTATTTTATTTTATAAAAAAGGAGCATCTCCTACTTTGCATTTTATTGTGTTGCTCATTAGAGATTTATTTAAAATCTAATTTGCTGGTGTTCTCAAAAATAAAGATATGGAAGTACTCTAGTTACATCAATTTAATAAAATATTTTTTATGTTCTATTTATTCTTTCTTTAAATAAACATTTAAAAATAATTTTAAATCTCTATTTAAAAATACATGAACAAATTTATTTCATTAAAGCTGATTTACTTGACTTTTAAAATTAAGTAATTTAAATCAGTGATTTTTTAAAAAATATCAGGTGATTTAAAAAAGCGATTTTAATCAACTGATTTAAATCATCGCAACCCTGGTATTGATGTTTTAAAACTATAAATAATTATTAAAATTAAACAATGTTAATAAAGTTATTCCTATACTTTTCTTGAATAACTAAAAAGTTTTTGTAACAAGGATATGTATACATTTGAAGCTCATGAAAAAAAAACAAAAAGATAATGATAACTAGTTATATTTAACACTAATTAAGATAAAACTAGTAAATTTGCCCGGAGAGATTTCATTTTTTAACATAAAGGAATATTGATTTTTTTGAAATTCTCTGTAAGCTTTGTAATCAATATTAAAAAATTAAATTTTTGAGAACCAGCCAATATAAAAATAAAAACTCAATTTTATTCAAAACTGAGAAAAAATTTGAATTTTTTTAAATTTTAAAATCCTTATCTGCATGATAAATAAAATATATGTATGTTAACAGCTTGCATTATTAATAATAAAATATTTATAACTATAAAATGTGGTTATCTTCAAAGAATATGGAGTGCTGTACAATATTATTTTAAGCAGCATTTTTATTTATTTGAAAATTTTAAAAAAATTAAGAAATACAGCAGTAGAATTTTTAAGAAATACAAAATAAGCATCAATACATAAGCTGATCAGATATTTAACATTGATATTAAATATTGATAATTACAAAATTTAGTTAACATGGTGCGTACAATTAGATTTTATTTTTGGCAAGTAAACAAACTTAATTAAAAAAATCATTAAAATTTCCAAAGCAGAGCCTGAGTGCCACTAACAGCATGAAATTCTTTACAAGGAATAAAATAATAAAATCATTTATAATTTAATTTGAACTTAAAAAATGATTATTTTATTAATGTGGAAAGCTTATGAGCTTCTTGTTTCGTTTTCTTAATCTCACTGTTTTCTTTTTTGTCAAGTGTTTTCTTTAGAACTGAATCATTCTGCTTTCTGAAAAAGTTATTTCATAAAATATTAACAATTACCCAAACAATTTTTTTCATCAAATACATAGAGTTGTGGTTTTCACATTCCTCCATACCTAAGTATATATCATTTTTATCTAATACATCAAGAGTTATTGCAGTCACCAAACATCTATAATCTTTACATTTAAGAAATTCTTCTTCGTATTTTGAAGAGAATAGTTTGTCAATAATAGCAAATGTAAACTGTGAAATTGTGGATATTTTAATCCTGCTCTATCTAGTTTTGAAATCCATTCCTTATGAACGTTTAAATCCATTTCTTTCTCTATTAGAAGAGTAAACTTGCATTGAATGCATTTAATTTTTTTAATAGATTGTGGGCTGCATATCCACTGATATAAGTCAATAAAGGCAAGCTATTCTGGGCAGCAATGACATCTCCAGGACTAATGGAAAAAGTATTTAACAATAAATTCTATTTAGATTCATTCTCAGAGTCCTCCCAATCTTTTGTATGGAAAAAGCTCAAGGTTAATTTTCCGTAGTAATTAAATTTAAGAGATAAAGTAAGTATGGTCTGTATTCTCATTTTTTCTTCCCCTTCGTAGATTTGGCGGATACTAACATTAAAAAAATATTGATATCAATGTAAAATCCAGCTCACTTGAACAACTAATCACTTAAAAAAATAATATATATTTATATTCATTCATTACTCAAAAAATTAATGAATATATAGTATTAATTGAATTTATATGAATTTCATATGATGTTGCACTTACTTATTATAGAATATGAAACAACTTCTTGTATGACTGCAGATGTAGTGATTACTATTTGGTTATTTACATTTATAATCATTTGTTAAGTTTCCTTGCTCATCATCATAAATAATTTAATCATATAAATTGATGACTTTTAACTAACAAGATGTTTATTGATTTCTAAGTTATCCACGAGGGACACTTGAAATATTGTAAAATTTAAATGTCACAGACATTCAAAGAATGTTAAAAACAATCACACAATTTAAAACAGGACTTCAAAAAATGTTATAGTCTCCAAAATTCGAACTATGTACGATTAACTACTAAAGAGAAATCATTTTAAACATTAACAGAAGAATTAATTTTTTAGCCTATTGCGATTAATTAATCAAAACAATAAAAATAAATGAAAACTAAATGCACTTTAATAACAGTAAAAATGTACTTACTCTAGAGCTTGTTGTAGGTTTGAAGTTTTCTCTCATGACTCGTGTCTCCCAGATTTTACTCAGTTTAGGGTCTTTCGGGAATTTGAAACTTGAAACATTTTGTCCGGATGCATAATTCCCTTTGCAGCCGAAAACTGAGCACTTAAACACCATACTATATCTGATTTTAAATAAAATAATATGAATCCAAGCACACCGAACAACAAACGCTGCATTGGCAGAATACAGATACAGAGTAGCTGTGATAATACTGCTTGGCCTTCTTTAGGGTCACGTGATCACTTCTTCTGAACTGGTTGAACGGCTTTCTAGATATAGGAGGCGTTGAATTTACACTTTACGTCTTCGAGATGGACAGTTGGGACCTATTTTCTGCATATTACCCGTATCAATAACACCAGATGACAAAAATACACACCTGTTAGGCCCGTATACCTATTTTTTATATTCTGAATTTATAAAAATGTGAAGATCATTGAAGCTGCATAAAATTTGATAATTTTTCTCTGTGACTTAAATATTTTGCCGTTTATTAATATTTGTATTTTAGCTATTGGTTGTATTTTATGTTTGTAGTTTTCTTCTTTATATCCGTAACTTCACTTTATTTTCCGTCTACATGTCAGCATATTATTCTATGAATTTAAAATTAATTTACTAAATTTTAAGGATGAAAAACGATGCCATTTATATATATATATATATATATATAATTTTTTTCCTATTTTCTGATGTCACAATAAAAGTTTTCATATTGCTTCTTGATTTAGTACTCGGTAGAAGGTAGAAAATGTAGAGTCGATCACAAATATAAACAGCGTTTAACTGGATTAATCCGTTTTGCATGCGCATAAACACTTATAATATGGAGAGCTGCATAATAATCTATTTTCTAAAACAGCCTGCAATAATTAATACATATAAAGGATTAGAAATAACCTTCTTATCCCCTGAATAATGTTTTAAATTAACTAATACTACAAACCTTTTGTATTGAAACTTGTACTATATGTTGTTAAGAGCACGAGTTAAGAATTCTCAAACTAAGATCTTCTAACTAAATGTTATAAGAAATAGCGAATACATATACCTTTATTTAGCACGCAAATTATTATATTTTATTAAAATAGACAGAAAATTAATTCACCTCGATTAACAAAATTTCAAACTTTGATACTATAGTCCAGGACATAGAGCATCCCGCAGTAAAATTTTCAAAATTAAATTTAATTCTTTATTTATAACTTTTTATCGAAAAGAAAGGTATATTAAAGATTAGACAGGGGCATTAGAGTTTTTTCCAGTCGATTGAAACGAAAATTGGACACTTATCTACAATTAGGGTTGTGTTTAGGAGTTATAGTTTTCAGAAGCATGCTTTTATGCAGACCGACAGACAGTCAACGCAGTGTAATATTTTGTCCAAACTTCAATACGGACCTACGTTCTTAATTATAAAACTGTATACCAAATCGTACCTACCTAGTTACACACTATCGAACAGACACACTTCCCGCGGACGGATTTCGTCCAAACATTTATTGAAATCTACCAATTTTGTGTTAAGCCCATATAACAAATTTCGTCTTTTAGCTTTAATCTTATCGTCTTTACAGATACACAGATATAATTCCAAAATTGTGTTTTTCGGAATAGGATAGGTGTAAAAAGTGGAGATTTATTAAAATTTCGATTTCGAATTTACGATCGATCATTACAATACTTTCTCTTTTTATACTTCCGTATATGAGAAAGCAAAAACAATCGAACTTTTTACAAATCAATTTTACGAAAATGGGCTTAGGTACGAAATACAAAATTATTGAATTTTTTTCTACAGACAGTGTTTTGCAAACTTGGTTAAATCCAAAGAACAAGGAGGAAAATCTAACACCTATTCGAAATTAGTCAGGTGCCCTTTTAAAATTTATAGATGTCTCGGACGTTTCCGGTGTGCTATTCAAAAACAGTTTGGGTCTTTTCGTAAGGAAAATAAAAACGTGCAGATAAACATGAATTATGTAAAAAGTTATACTTTACTAATTACAGCACATGCAAGATATTGCAATAAAACACATTGTATAGTATGTGCTGATTTTGAAATAATCCAAAGCTACAGACTGGTATTATTATTGGAAGAACCGCCTTCAAAGTTGTTATTAGTGGATCTGAATGTATCAAAAGTTTGTAGCATATATTAGTGGATTTCTCTTCTCAGAACATTAATTATAATTTAACTTGAAGTTGGCATGACATTTACCGAATGGAGTTCAATTTAGCTATAAATATTTAATCATTTATAGAAGAATGCTGAATAGCACATCAGAAAAAATATTGCGCTTCAAGGAACTAATGCGCAAATATAGTACTTTTGAATTTTGTATTAATATTTTCTGAGAAATATTTTTGTCTTCTTTTATTTTAAGCAAGAAATAAAGATTTTCATTGATTATTGAAATAAGCGTAAGACAGTTAGGCTGCAGATATTATCAGTCTCTTAATAAGATTATTAAAAGTCTAATAAGATCACACACCCAAACATCAGATTTAGTCGATATTGCTCGTAACATCTTCATCTGAACTATATTTCCCCCTGTCTTTAACAAAAAGAAAATATTTTACAATGTAAAAAATAAAATTTTCTTCAACTTTCTTTAACATTTATTTCCATGTGCGTTATTTTTTTCAGTTCAGAGTGAGCTAAAAATAAATTTCCAACTAATTATTATTTAATAAAATACTAATTATTTTTCGGAATGAATTGTTTCATTGTAATTTTTATGAATTTAAAAGATATTTTTCTAAGTAGTATAATAAAGAAATTAAAATATATTCTAGTTTAAAAAATTACACTTATACATGAAAATTAATTTTTTTTAATAAAAATCAAATCTAGATAATGAAATAATCATTGAATAACAGAAATTTTAGATTTTGTCTGAAAGATAAAACAATAAAAATAATGTATCATTTTCGCATACCTTAAAATTTACTCTATTTTTTGACAAAAATTTTATTTTACTCTATTTTTATAAAGGAAAAATGAATAGATGGAAATTATTAATATGAAAGAAGTTTACATTAATATCATAAAACTAGTTGAATGAGGGTAAAATGTGTTGATTCAAGAACACTGTTCAACTATATATAAATAGGAGATTTTCTTAGCAACCTCCCCCCCCAAGCGTTCAATTTTTTTTATGCTTGAATGTGGTATTGCAACAAAATCTGTTTTACTTAAACTAGATAATCTATAATACGTACCATTTGAGATGGATCTTTAAAACATTGAGGCATTGAAAAAAATCTTATCTCTCATAAATTGTGTTAAAAGACTAACACTTGAAACATAATACAACATCAAACCAGGCTGACATTAAACCGAACTAATCCGGAATGCGAATCCAAATTCCGACACACACACAATGCGAAAAAAAAAATCCTACACCGCATTTCTTCCTGAAACATAATCTCATTGCAAATAGCATTAAAATTTCCCAAACCACAGCTCACACAGCACGAAACTTCCTGGGGACTTATGAATTGCCTCCCGCTGTTTCTTAAACTCTCCCGAGAGAAGCGGGAGGTTTCATGCTCATTGCTACGATGAGCGGTGAAAGAGACCCTGACGATGTCCAGAGGTGAATTTCTGCTCGATGTGCGTAGTTTTCAGGATCAGCCTCCTGAAATTATACCTAACTGGAAGTTTCAATGACACGCTTCCGTGCATGATACATAAATGGAAACTTTGAAGATGATCTTCCGTAAAATGTACTTAAGTGGAAATTTTGAAGATAATTTTCCGTAGAAGATACGTAAATTGTTAAATTGAAGGTGGAGGTTGGTTTGGAGCTATACATTTGGGAACATTTTGAAAATGAATTTCCGCAACGAATGTAATTTTAACAATTAACCTTCATGTGGAATTCAATAATGTAAATGTTGTGAATGAGCTTTGTTTCATTGCTCATAGTTCCGTGGAATTCAATTTCATAAATTTAAATAATATTAATATGTATATATATTTAAAATAAATTATTCGATCTTTAGTAATATGACTTATTTACAAGATAATTTACAAGAATTATATTTCCTTCTAATTTTTACAATCTAAGTAGGAATATATTACTCTAGTCTAGAGAAGTATGTATAGAAGAGAATGCTATAAAATTTTAGAGCTTTAAAAATTAGTCGCCATCAGATGGCAAGTAAGAAATATCATATACATAATCAATCGAAAGCGCAATCAAAATTCATTTATCGGGAAATTGTAAGTTTAAAGAAGAAGAATGGAGTTAAATTATAAAATTCTTCGGGTTTTTTAGCTTCCATACAACAAGCAATCACCCAAAAAACCTTCGGGTATGTGCAATCTCTCTTGAAGAAAGCATTTCTTTATGTTGATTCGGTATGGAAGTTAAGAGAGTGAAGATTTGACAAATTTATTTTAGTTAGTTACAGTTCAAAATTACTAAATTTGCTATCAGAAACTCTGATGTACAAATAAATCAGCATATCATAATCTAATAGATCAACTGTGAAAAAATACTTCATTATAGAATAGTTTAGTTATATTAGCACACCATTTGAAGCAACTCGAGGACTATTTCGGTACAGACTTGGTAATTTTGAGCTACGGTCGGATAACGAGCTGGCACCTCCCTCTTCACACTTCTCTGCCCCACTCGCAGAAGGATGTCTAACAAATGTAAAGTGTGCGAGCCCTACAAACACGGTGGAATCACTTTGTGGAATAGAGCATCGAACATTGACCCCTCCGGCTTCGAAGTCGAGACCTTAACTCTAGGCTACCCCGACCCTGTGAAAGCGAATTAAGTTGTCATTAAAAATCATATATATTTAAGGTCGTGTTTAGAATTTTGGATAAATCGGTTAAATTTACGGCTTTTATATTGCTTTTTGATCGTTTTATTTAACAGTCTTTTCTAAAATTGGTTTGGAAAAAGCCTTAAATTGGTGAGGAAGATGTTGCTGAGTTTAAGGTGCAAATGAAGTCTATAATTTCAGACAGCTTTAAAAGTTTTAGTTTTTAGAAACTTATTTACCACAATCTTCACCACAAAAAAATGTGAAGTATTTTACATAAATATTTCAAATGAATAAATTTTTTATTAGTGTATGGATATATTTTTTTTAAAATTAATAAAACATTAAGAAAAGAATAAAATGTAAGGATTTTTATTCAATCTCAATTAAACTCTTTTTATGAATTTGTTTGATAAATTTTCAGACTTTAGATATAAGATAATGTAATTTTTATATTCTCATGGGCATTTTTAACAATTTTTTTAATTTAAAAATGTATTTAATTTTATTATTAAATATCAGGTATATAGGCTTTCGCGCATTTTTAGATGATTTTTATGGTATTTTAATAACTATTTTCCAAATATTTTGTGTTTTAAATTTTCAGTTCGATAACTCTTATTCTTAACTATCTTTCTAAATAGTAACTTTTATGACAATAAAGCCTTTTGTAGTATCAGAAGAGGAATTTTGTCCCCTTACTTTAAAACAGCTTTTCAAAGTACACAAAAGCCTTGTAGTTAGATGTTTAGATAATGTGCTTCTTAAAAGACCAAGAGCCCAAAAATCCATCCATACATCAGGCGATTTCATTATTGTTGCAATAAACATTTCATTCTGATTACAAACGGAGAAATAAATCCAACTGTATCAATTCTGGATATGTCGCTTAGTACAATTAAAATTTCGAATCATTTTTAAGAGGCTATTAATTTCCGATTTAAAGTATTGCACTTAATATTCCAAACAGTTACAATTAATAAAAAAAATTCTTGTTTCTTTTTTAATGTTTTTTTTATTTTTCTATTGTTAATATTCCAAACTAATCCATGAACTTTCATTTCATCATAGTCAATTTTCAAAATAACATTATTTATAATCAAGTGTTTTTCAACTCGCTTGAGTTAGTCTGAAACTTTCTTAGATTCATTCCTGATTCGCGGAAAACATTAATTGCATCAGTGGAGAGTTGATGTTCCTTTTCCAAAATAACCTCATTAAAAAGTAAAACGTCAACATAAACAAAACTTTCGAGCATTTCATAAACTTAAGAGTCTTGCCTAAGAGATGCCTAATTATTACATTAAATAAAGTGACTGCAAGCAGCTCCCAATGGTACGCCGGTCATTCTATAACAATTCATCTCATTATCAGTGTATTTGTAAAGGAAGTTATTTTCCTTTATACCAGTTTGTAAGAATACTTTCTCAATATCTGTGGAGAAAGAACTTTTATGCTTTCTGAATCTTATTAATAAAACTAGAATGTTCTGATTTAGATTTGTCCCAGGCATTCATCAATCCTTCAACGAATACAAATTTCCCTAGTTCAAAGAAGTGTCATAAACAATTCTGAACTTAATCATTTGGCTATCCACTTTTAGAAGAGACATTCGAGAATTTCCGGACAGGAACTCTGATCTCGAGAACCCGCGGCATACCCTTAGGTGGGGGTGGATAAGCGGAATCATAATCTAGAAGCAAAATCTCAGGAATTTTTTCTTGGTAGTTGTGATTCCGGTGGCATGTCGCCGTGACCCACTGGAAGTGAACCCCGTCACACACGGCGTGGCCTCAAAAATAGTTCCCCTCTCCCATTGTAAGACTAGGGGCTCGAAACCGACTTGGCCGCGGATGCAATGGACGAATCCATTTTTTCCGCAGGTAAATAGAGTAGCGCGGAGGCCAAGTTGGGTAGTAATCGTCCACTCTTTCACGGCCGTGTCGAGATTCAGGGCGGGAAGCCAGATTGTGGATTTATCGCCCGAAAGCCGTGTTGTCTTTTTAACAAGCAAAGTTGTTGCACTTATAGATATTTTAAACTATTTTTGCATCTGTTTGCTCATAGAATTTAGTCAACGCAGTTAAAAGAAATAACTAAAGACAAAACTAAATAGATAAGTTGATTAACTTATTATGAAAATAAGTTAATCAACTTAATCATGAAAACTTAATAAATCATGAAAACTTAATGAATTAGTCAATTCTGATAATTATGAGAACTTCAGTATTGTTTTTCTACCCATTTTGAAACCAAACAGATGTCCTAATATGACATTCTGCGTTTTATATTTTATGTACCCAATCCTTTTTTAAAGAATTCACCATGAATATTAATTATTATTATTATTAAAGTTTTATGCACATCCAGTAGCTCCCAAAATTGAGTATATACTAATATCTCTTTTCTCAAGTTCTAAATGAGTACCCAAATCTATTTCAAGCTTACTTATAGGAATAATTTAATACCAATTGAAAAATGTATTTGGCTTAAAACAGAAATAAGAAATTCATAAGATTTTTATTTCTTTAGTGTATTTTCATATGAAAGATAGAGATTTTTCTGGTAACAAAATACAAATCTTAAAAAATATGGTTTAATTAACACTGTTTGAAAATGAATCTGTATATTATGTTGCTTTTGGAGGGTAGTTGTTGATTTTCCAAGTGAAAATGTAATTTTTCATCCAGTAAAATTTCAAAATAAGATCTATATTCTAAATAGGTATGGATATTAGAGAATTAGAGATTGAAACGGGCAGAGAATACAAACCTCAGATTGAAATTAGGAAGGAATTTCACCATAGTCATAGATGGGTTTAAGATTACCCAGAAATAAAAAAAAGTATGAATAAAGTAATTCCATTCCTGGAAGAGAAAGGAAAAGAATCCTCAGTTGTATGATCAGAAAAACATAATTTGAAAAGTTAAAAAAAAAATGTCCTTAGAGGGGAGTGATAAGAAAATTGCTTTACCTACTTCTACAATAATAGAAAAACATGTTTGCAAAAACAATTCAAAGAACAAGTTGAAAAATGAATTTGAATGGGTGACAGAGAAGAAAATTTTCATTTCTAAAATAAATAAAGAAGAAATAATTGCATTTGCTAAAATCCATATTTCATAAACTTCTGGAACCAAGTCATATTTTTTGATAACTGTAAATTTAATGTTTTTGAAAGAAATGGTTGATATTACATTTAGAAGAAGCCTGATGATGAGCTGCTGCCCTCAAACACAATCTCAACTTTTGAGTATGGTAATAGCTCAGTACTTGAATGGGGCCGTGTCTGCAAGATACATCGGGAATTTAGTTCTTATTGATAGACTTATGGATAGTTCCACTATTTTTCATTTCTAATAAATTATACAAGTCATTCTTTCAGACCTTTGAAATCATGGTTAATATTTTATTTTTTTAAACCAAGTTTCAAGCAACTGAGGAAATTTTTATATTACATATTAGTAATTATATTGCACAAGTGTCAATTAAAACTATCTTTTCTAGCATTTCAATTTAATTAAAAGCTGGCGTGGCACGGCTTTCGAGCGATAAATCCGCAATCTGGCTTCCCGCCCTGAATCTCGATACGGTCCTGAAGAGTAAACGATTAAAACCCAACTTGGCCTCCGCGCTACCCTATTTACCTGCGGAAAAAATGGATTCGTCCATTGCATCCGCGGCCAAGTCGGTTTCGAGCCCCTAGTCATTGTAAGGGTCTGATAGCCTGTTGTGAAGATAACATGCCTTGTAGGGGTCCGGACACGTCTATCTCAAAATCGTTTGACGAAAAGATTGCGCCAGAATCATAATCTGCAGAATTCATTTTATAAGAAGTAGAGTCTTTTTAGTTTAAATTTCTTCACAAATATATTGAAGAAAAATTGTTCTTTTCTCAAAAGCAGGGCAAGCAGCTATCATTATTTGGTGATACATTTATGCATGCATTTTATCTCAATGCATTCAGTGCACAGAGGGGTAGTAAAGTTTTAATAACAGTATCATGTATAATATTTCCATACCGCACGAAAAATTTTAGAACGCTTTCCCTAATACATTTCAGTTTAAAAGAGATTTTACTAATCAACATGAAAATTTCTGTGTTTATTTGAAATCGTCGTAATTATTTAGAAAGTTATTTATAAACTAATCATTATTCGAGAAAGTTACTGTGCTGTTAGACAGAAAATTTTCTCACGGAAAAGGAAAACTAAAAACAATGAAAATAATAAATCGAAAGTGACTAGTGCAAATATAATGTTTTTAAGTAACAACTATTATCAAATACCAAAATATATTAAATACTAATAGTTTTAACACGAAAACAAACAACATAATTTCCCTAATATTTTCTTTAGTTACATTCAAACAAGTTTCCTATCATAAGATATAACAAAGTATTTCGATACAAATTCATAACAGAGCAAAGGATATTAATCCTTTCTGAAGATATTTAATTGACGATGTTTAAATCTAAACACTTGTTTTTAACTATAACCACGTAAAGTTGTATCTTAAAAATGATTTCGTACACGACATTTACATTGTTACAACACATCACTCCAATCCTGGCGCAGGCCCGAATTCGGCAACTTTTCCTTTTTGCGCAGGTTCATATTGTGAAAACTGGAGTTCGGATGATAGCTTGGCAAACAAAAGGTTTCTTGTTCAAACACTGAGTTTCTCTTTTTCCATTAACGGAAATTTCCTTATCTAAGTAATTCAGGGATGTTTTCAAATATATAATTAAATATAACATATCTCTACTACTAATAAAAGAGAATGTGTGTGTGTGGGTGTTGGTTAGCTCAGGAAACAACCCAGATAGCACGTAAGTTTGCAGCAAGTTCGATTTTGACTTGATATTCCCTTGTCACGGCAAAATTTGACGCGTCAAACTTGAAACGAACTTGTAGCAAGTTCGCTGTGACAACTAGCGCAACCCTCGCTTGCAACGCATTTTTGCTGCAAGTTCGATGTGACAAATAGCGCCACCTCCCTTGCAAATCAAATTTGCAAAACAAGCTTCATGCAAAGATAGCACAATAAAGAGATAATTAACTTTGTCTCTGTTTCAAAAAAACATCCGATTTTTAATAGCATCTCCTAGACCGCCCTTCTTTTTGTTAATTCAATAAATCAATGAAAATTTGTGAAAAAAATAACTTTTTTATAAAAAAAATTTTTGAAAAATTTTCCATCTTTTTACTAAATATATCACTCGCACTTTAAAGAAAACTATATCGCCTTTTAATTAATGTTGAAATTTTAACGTTTATAAACAAAATTAAATCGAAAAAACAGTCAATGTTTGTTGAAAAATAAACTTATTCATTTTGTCCCATTTTAAATTAATTACTTTTGAACTCTAATTTCATATTTTATTCTACTAGCAAAACGTAGTTATTATTATAGCATTCTCTTTGACTACAAATCATATTCTCAACTCAAAAAGTTAATGAAATCAAGAAAAAAGTTTAAAATAAATCGTATACGAATCGAATCGAACGATGTATTAGCGAAATCTATCTTCTCCTCTCAGAGTTCAGCTGGCTCAATGGTTAGCGTTTCAGCTTCGAAACCGGGAGGTCGCGAGTTCTATCCCGGGTTGTGTTCGTACTCTGTTTTTGCTATAATTTGCAATGAGTTTGCAATGCAAGCTTGCGGCAAACTTGCTGCAAGTTCGTCCTATGGTGACTTCGAGGCTTGCGTTAACTTGCTGCAAGCTTGTTTCACACTTGCACACTTGTCGTGACAAATTTGCAGAAAGCTTGCAGACTTACAGTGCAAATTTGCTGCAAACTAAAATTACTATCTGGGAAATGTCTTGAAAGGGAAAAAATTGCGTAAAACTAAATTTTGAAAACCATTGATAGACCCTTAATGGAGGAGCATTTTTACAAATGTCCCCAAAATTCTCCCTGGAGCTTTCCCTCACTTCCCCTCCAAAGTTCCAAAATGACAATACCTATGGAACGGCAATTATCTCTGTAACGAATGATCGGATCAAGTTCAACTTTTCACTACTTCGTTTCTTATTAAATGGGCTACAAAAATGGTGTAATTCATATTTAAGTTACCCCTAATAGCTTTTAGAAATTTAGGAAAATATATGAAAAAGTCGATCCTTTACTTTAAAAATTTTAATTTTTGTTCTCTATATACTATATTATGCAATTTATATCTCATATTCACTTCCTACAAAAGTTATAGACTACACCTTTTTTAATCTACCTATATACAGCTTTATTTATTTATGTGCTATAATAAAACTGGTGGGGGGGGGAAGAAAGCATGAAAACTCGGTTTGTCGTGCCACGCGGTTCCCCAGTCATCGCGATCAATAATTGCTTTTATTAAGGCTTAAATAGTTGATAATCTATTTTGAGAATGAAATTTATGTAGTTGGATTAAATCTACTATAAGATGTAAAGTAGATTAATGGAATTATGGTCATTCAATTTACATCTTTGAACTTTGTCTACGAGGAAGTAATATATTATAGAACAATATAAAATGACTTTTTTTACACAATTTCTTGCTTATGCCAGTTGCATACGGGGGTTTTAACATAACCCTTTCCACTAAGTGCCATTCCATTATCCACCATTAAAGGACTCGAAATGTCCCAGACTGGTAAAACCGTAGACTGTTTAAGGAACCATCGCATAGCTTTAAAATCTTTGCAGCATCCAGACCAGCCACCCACTACTACCAAATAATAAATTTTATACTCTTTATCATCCAAATTTTATAACTTTAAATTTGTTGTTTCCATAATATACAATTCAATTGTACATTATTCAATTTACATTATCCAACGCTTTATTCTACTTAAAATGGATACACACTATCTTCAGCAAAATTAACAATAAAATTAAATTTTTATCTGAATCCACGACTACAACGCTAGAACTAATATTAATTTCGTTTAGCTGTCATTACAATGTATACTTCTGCATATTCCACAGTAATAACTCTTAGTTCATGATTTGTCAAGCTCTGATTCCAGAGAAAACTTCATCTTTCTGTTATTGTTTTTGTTGCCCAACAACACAAACGCTGCTTCTCTCAAAAATATTTTTCGTTAAAAGAATGGCGGTGTTATTTTTCAACAGTTATATACAAAATAGTACTATATTTACTACATTACTACATTATTAACAAATTTGTAAAGTTTAAATTACATTTAATTTTATTGTTAAACTGGCTGCCTCCGGTGACCAGCTTATTCGCCTGGAATTTAGTTTCAATTGACACTTGTGATAATTCTCGCACTTACGCATTTTTAAAAAAATTATTTTCTTATCTATTTATTATTTTTATTCGTTTTTTTCTCTCATTAATATTCTTATACAATAAAAATTATTTAAAAACTGACAAAGGTAAAATGAAAATATATATAGTCAATAACATCAAAAATAGTAAAAAAAATCTTTAAATTTTATTTCCATTTATTTGTTTATTATTATCCCATCAATTTTGAATTTAATGCTTAAGGTTGAAAACCATATTAATAGTTTATACTGTGAAAAAAAACTATCTTATTTGTTTCTTTTATCGGCATAATGTAGGGACGGTATTTTATTATGATTTAATCTTTATTATGATTTTCTTATGCTCTCTAAACTTTTTATATTTTGTTTTTATATTATATAAATATATAATTGTTGGATTTCCATATTATATTGTCTTTTTCTTATCTTTTTTATGATATTTTAAGTGCAATATTTTAGATTTAATGTTTGATAAATGCGTTATAGATAGGTAGCATTATATAATCTAAATTCTATTTCATCGGTAGGGCTTCTGAAATATTTATGGACTCAGTTTTAAATAATATGCTGCATCATATTTAATTTTAGGGCTTTTTCAATATTTATTGATTCAGTTTTTACCAATATATTTTATTTTATTTTATTGCGATAATTCTGAGTAGGGTCGAGAATATTTAGATTTTGTTTTTTTATTTGTGACTAGATAGAGTAGTAATATTTCCTTTTGATGTCATTTAATATTTGGTTATTGCAGTTTTTACTATTTTGGTATTTAATACTATTTTTTTTAATTAAAAAGACTATTTTTAATGTTTTGTATTTTTCGATTTTGTATATTACTTTATTTGATATTATTAACAGTATAAATATATATATATATATATAATTTTTTTAAAAATTCTTTAATATAAATCCTATAATACACGAAACACTCTTATCATCTGCAACTTCATTTTTAATTAAAGTTAGAATATCAATTTTAACAAAAGTTTATTATAAAGTAAAGAAATCTTCTTTCTTCCGAACCATAATTTTTAAAGCTTGGTTCAAAATTTAATTTAACAACGCGAGTACCAATTTGGAGGTAAATAAATAAAATGATTGAAATGTCTAAAATATTTTCACTCAAGTTAATGGAAAAGCTAAAGAAAAAAATATTTTCTAGCATGGAATCATAGATTTTGATTAATAAAAATTACTTGTTTAATTAATTTTCTCGAAACTTTTAGTAAAACCTCCCTTATGTTCCATTATATATGCGTGAAAAATATGAAGGAAAATCTATTGAGCAGTTTTGAACTAGCGTACAAACTATTTCTGAGTAAGTTTCACTTTTATTTATTTAGATTTATACTTTAAGTAAAAAAATTTGACTTTAATTATCAGGAAATCATCGCCAGAAATTTTGAATAACGTAGATATTGAATTACTTATTGAGGTTTTTTATTAATCAAAAACAATGTTTACACTCGCAGAAAAGTTATTTTATCTTTAGTTTTGTCATTCCTATTGAATTCCTAATAAAAATTTCGCTTATCTTATAGATACAGCTATCTCAGTCTCATCCAGATATTCTGTAACTGAATCTTAAGAATAATTTTTTCCGCGAGTTTGTCAAATGAATGGACACTCATTAGGAAATAATTGAAAAACTTATCAGGGTTTTGTCATAAATCCTCAAGACGAATAAAACCTACCCCCTACTAATCCTAGAATCAACAAATATATGTACCCAATATTTTCTATTTTGTTCAAAAATATATTTCTTGGACACTAGGTACGCAAATACAAAGCTGTTTCTTTCGAAACGCCGTTTCCCGAACACGTGAGTACTAAATCGGTGCGAAAAGTTCTCAATGTATCTCATGCCATGTATTCCAGGGAAGGTTGAGTGACCCCGAAACCCTCGAGCGAAACAGACAGAACAGACACTTAACTTCAGAGACTGTCAGCGAGATGTGAAAAAAGGGTCAGCAAGATCTGCAAGCGATCATTTCATCAAAAAAACCCCTAAGAATAATGTTCTAAAAATAAAACGATAATTGAATTTATTTAGAATCAAGCAGCATGTTAGCTGGATGAAAAAAAATAGCATTAAAATTTAATGCTGATTAAAAAATAGCATAAAATACTTGGATTTTACCTTAGCTTTTAATAATGGAAGAGAAACACGGAAATAAATATTTGTTTAGACAATGAAAACGGTTTGAATTGGGTTGTAACAATGAAAAGTATTGTCTTATGTAGAAAATATATTTAAAAATTTATTAAAATTAGAGAAAAATTGCACGGAAATTTAATTTATAGCATTGAAAAGTAAATATTTTGCCCTTTTAGATGGTATAAAACTAACATTTGTGCTATAATATTTTTGAAAGTTATTAAGAGAAAAAGCTAAAATTTCGCTTAATATTTAATTCATTAAAATTCTAATTAAAATATCAAGAATAAGGGCTCCAAAGTGCGCAGTCTCATCCTACAAATTTTGTTTGGGCCAAATTACTTAGCTCTAAGTCCAGCTTTCTGTCCTGTAGAGCGCCATCACACATGCATATTTTCCTTCATTTTGAGTAGTGATATCAAGTACAGAGGCTGTCTGCACATTTTTGAGGATTTCTTATGGCATTTTAAAGAATTATTTCACATAATTTTTTTGTGTTTTAAATTTTCAGTTTGATAATCCTTATTCTTAACCATCTTCCTGCATCGTAACTTCTATGACGATAATGCCTTTTGTAGTATCCGAAGAGGTATTTTGTTCTCTTCACCTTAGAAAGTTTTCCCACAAAACCCACAAAAGTTTGTTTGCATAAGGAGCTTTTAAAATTTTGAAAGCGCCGAATTCCACGGATCATTCATCAGATTCCCCTAATTGTTGCAGTAAACATATCACTCTGATTACAAATGAAAAAATGAATCCAAACGGATCAAATATTTTAGGAACAAACGTAAGGATGTTTCGCTTAGTACATTTAAAATTTTGAATCATTTTTAAGGTGCTTTCAATTTTAAAGTATTTTCTAATATTCCAAACTAAGCCAAAAACTTTCATTTCACCATTATCATTTTCCGAAATAACATTATTTTCTAAGGAAATGTTTTTCTAATCTGTTAAGCAGCAGCGTACATGCTATTTTTGTCGCCCGAGGCGGACTTGCAAAATGCCGCCATTCCAGAAGTTAAATAGGTCACATAAAAATCAAAATATAAACAGAATTAACAAAAAAAGGCATTTTACTTTTAAAGTAACATTTTCCATTTCGTGATATTCCTAAATCTTCACAGATTTCTTTCGCAAAACTGACTGCATTGCGAACCAACTCGTCTCTATTGGTAGTTAAATAGAAATTTAGAGTGGGACCAAAAGGATTTAGAACCAAACGGATTCTTTTAATGTCTTTGATTTTGTTTGGCCACTGACCAATGTCTTTGAAACCAATATCTCACTTTCTTTCTTTTACGTGTTTACAATCACTTGATGCTAAATTACTTGATGATTTAATGACTTCAGATTCTTCAAAAGTTGTGCATTCAACTGCAGTGGAAGTGGTTGTCGTGTCTTCTCTTTTATCAGATTCAGTAACAACTCCATTAAGAGCAGTTGTCAGAGAAATGAATTCAACTGTACTAGAAGTCTTAGCCATGTGTTCTAAATGAGCGAGAAATAAATTTCGATATAATTCCTTCATTATTATTCTTCGCTTCTCTATGGACTTTTTCAATTTTCTGAAAGCAGTACCACTTACTTTTTGTCGCTACATCTTAAATTGAAAAAAAATATTTCCATTCAAAATAAATTAAATTGATTCCATTCAAATACAGCTTTTCAATACGGTGAAAATGAAGTTTGTTTCCGTTGGAAAAGAAAATAATTTTAAAATATATTCTTTAAACGAAGAATTTAACGTTTAAAAACAAGCTAAATTACGCATTCATATAAACATATTTTCATTTGTGGCGTTAATGTCCCATTAATCTGATTATAATTAAGATTATATCGTTTTTAAAGTAGAATGTTGGTTGAAAAAATAAAAGGAATTCTTTTTTTTTATACTTTCAATAATTAAAATTTGAAAGGGAAATATTTACCTACAAATTAAAAAAAGTTATAAATTGTAACGATATTCTAATTTAAAACGTGTATAGAAGAGTTGCCGAATTTGGACACGCGGCGCACAGCGGAGTATTTGTTTCAAAAGCCTGGTCAAAAATATTTTAATCCTTTTTAAAGTTAAAATCACTGCTGTTGACTTTTGATTTACATTATATTAATTCATATTAACACTTATAATTATTTATAATACACTTATTATTAATTTATTAACACTTAAATAAACTTATAAACACAGAAAAGAATGTTTCTTAAAAATAAATATAAAATGCAAAATTTACTTAACACTTTACTGCTTATAAGAGTAAAGTAAATGTTGATAGATTTGTTTTACTTACATGCAATTTTTAATTAAATACGGTTAATGTTATATTATCTAAAAAAAATAAGTTAATGACATAAATATATATTATATATACAATGCATATTTACATTTAGAGTTTGCCAAAAGTTTTGGCATTACAAGATAGATATATATGCTTTCCAGTTCCTAGGATAGATTAAAGGTTTTAATATGATTCCTTACAGCTCTTTTTTTAGTTTTCATCATTCTCATTTTGATGTTTATTAGAAGGACTGCCCAGTCTCTTGAAGAAGTTGTAGGGTTTCGCTACTACAAAGTATCTCACTTGGTCTTTGTCCAGCCCAGATCATAAATGAATCACTGCTTGAAAGAAATATATTCAGAATATCTATGTTGAAAACTTGTCTATTGAACCTTCTGGAGTAGTTCAAGCGGTACAGTCTAAAGTATTTGTTTCTGTCCTTGGTAGCTTCTTCTGATAGCTGCCTAATATGTATTTGCCAACTTGATGAATTACAGTGACCCTAATTATTAAAACGTTGTGCATTGTTGGAGTCATAGGATGCAATTATAAAGGTCCATGTAGGTCTTGTTTCATCAGCATATACTTAGAACTTTTTTCATCAATGTGATACCCACTTTATTATAGCTTCCAATATCACTATAAACCTTTTAATTAACTCTACATTTATTACAGTGATTCGTGAAGCAATCAAAGAAGAATTCTAGATATGAAAAGAAGCGTCTAACTATATTCCCATCATTTGATGTTCGAAGGCGTTGCTTCGGATTGTCCAAGGAGCAGTCCCGATTCCCCTTTAAACTTTCTTTGGATGTTCTTTTTAATACCTCCTACAATTCTTTTCTCTTCTTCATTCTCTCCTGTCATTTATGAATCTGCATTTTGTATGATAAGTGAAGTTCTGACTCAAAGAATTGTATGCGTGTATGTAAAGTTGACAGAAAAAATGTCGAGGTAACATGGTTTTCTAGAAATCTCTTATGTAATTTATTAGAGTCTTAGGATGAAAGTCGATAGATGTAGCACCTAAATGTAGATGGTGTCCTTGTTGCAGTATTGCAGGATCTTCAGTCGCCAACAGAGTATTTAATCTTTCACGCTGTACTTTCAGTTGGTACTTCTGTAATGTACTGAATTTCTTCGTTTATAATATCTTATATTTCATGTTTAAAGTGCACTCATATTAGTCTAGTAATTTAGCAATACGGTAATCATAAACGGAAACCCCGACCAGGTTAGCCATGCTGAGTGTACTGCAGGCGTTGCCTCCACGACAAATAACACTGGCACTGTGGACAAACTCCTCTGTCATACGCCGACACATGCACCAACTTCCCATTACAGGGTTACAACCCGACAGCATCGGAGATGGACCCTAAGAAGTAGTAAATTCACTTTATGTCAAAAAATGTCATAATAATGTCATGGAAATAAAAAAATTAGATAAAAAAATGGCGCAAATATGCGCAAGATTTTATCTTTGAAGTTAGTCCTTAGTATTCTAAATATTATGTCTATACTTTAAAATAGTCCCGGCTAAGCCCGGCTCTCCTTTAAAAAGCTTTCACAATGTATAAATTAGAGCTAAAAAGGCATAAAAATTAACTTTTTTTAACATCTAATTTTTTTATTATGTGAAAAATAAATATATTCGAATGAATATATTATTTAAAACAAAGCTCTTACCTTTATTTAACATGTAAAAATTATTAAACTTTAAACCGTCAGTTTATATAGCCACAAATAAAATATATTTAAACGTTACAGTAAAGCTGAAATGTGATAAAAACTACGTCCATTAATGAAGAAATCTGTTTTTCAACTGAGGTTAGGAACTAAAGGATATGACTCATGTTCCTCAAATGAACGTTGATCGCCGCACCAATTAGTCAGCTATTATAAAATACCATTTTTACAATTGTTGAGCACATTTCAAATTTTGGACTTTTGTTCAGGATTTTGGTACAAATACTCCACTGTGCGGCGCACAGTGTGTAATTTCGACAATCTAGGTGGAAAAAATTAATATTTCAAAAACAAAAGTTGATTGTTCGGTTTTTAGGATAAATACTGTTAATAACATATAAATTGGTTTAACTGAACAACTTATTTTAATATATGAGAAATTTTACAAACCTTTTTACAATAACATAAATATTAGCTCCTTTTATACATAGGCATGGAAACATGTTATATGAGAAACACTGGTGTTCTAGAAATAGAAAAAATAAAAAGGAAACGTATTTTCTCAGATAAAATATTATATTTTCTTAATATGGAATAGTAAATATTTAAGAAAAATCGAGCTAAAAATATAAGCAGAAAAGTGGAAAAAAATTGAAAATTAATTTTGTATGAAAAAACTCGTACAAAAGTGTTTCACGCACGTTGGAACAATAGATAAGTATGTTTTCATTCTGAGATACTGCTCTCTTCTGATGAGTCCTTGGACACGATGACGGAATCTTCATCATCTGATAAGGATAATTCTAACAATTTTTTCATTTCTCGATCCATTTTCCGTTTTTGGATTTTGGAGCTGCCCGTAAACTTGCTATATAGCGATCGGATATGATGAGCAATCTATGTAGTAAATCTGTATTTGTGTTTATCCTGGATGACTTTCTTGTGAACAGTTCCATATATTGCCTATTGTGTTTATTTCTTGCCTCCTGGGCTTCCTCAGAGTATGATCCAATCGGAAGAATCCACGCTTAAATTATGTCTCTCCCGTTAAATAAAATTTTATGTACGTACAGGCATTAGATACCAACTGTAGTTTCGGAGGTATATGTCTTGTGTCACTCTCGTAACTTCTGCAAATTTCTCTGAATTGATTTTCATATTACAGTTTATGCATTCGAGAATAATTCCCAAAATCTTGATCAAGTTCAACTCCACTCCAGTTATCTCTGCCGTTTTCTCAGGATGTCTAAAAAATTTGCGGGCAGTGTTGCCGTCATTTGTGTTGCCAGTTTTTTTGCTTTGACATGTGAACTAAAAGACGTAATTTTCGTCTAAATCTTTCTTAAACTTCTTTTTCTTAGATACCTTTTCTTTTTTTCATCTCCTCGTGCTTGCCATGTTTTAATTTTTAGCCTATATGAAATGTGAAGAACGCATTCCATTAGCCTTATCCAAGAGTGGAGGGGTGATATGACAAACGGCAGAAATTCTTTACTCATTTCTTTTTGGGGATGACACGTAATTTGTTCATTTCATCGGGGTTCGCCCAGTAATATGCTTGGGTGAATGGACACGATGATACAGCATTACAAACGTTTTCGACGACTATACAAAATATCAGAGTTGGCGTTACAGAAATTTCCAAATCATCAAAGAAAATTTTCGTCGGTTCGAGTTCTTTTATTTGGTGTTTTATTTCTTCAACTTTTGTAGTAATCAAATCTGTTGATTCTTTGGCAAAAAACATTTAATAGGTCGATAGTACTTAGTCGAAGTTGGAACTGGGTTTTTCCAAATTACACTTTTGGAATCGTCTTTACCTACCGTCTATGAATTTGAAGTAGAACTACACAAATGTTGAAAAGGCTTTCGTCACTGAAATTTTCCTCAGAAAACTTTTGTTTATATCGATTTTTCTCGGATCCATCACATCCTCATTTCATAATAACTTCAAGAGCATTATTTTTGGACAAACGTAATTTTTCTGTTACAAATTAGATGTGACATATACGTGAAACAGTGTGGTCAGCGAGTGTCTGCAAAGTTATTTCTGCTAATGTTTCTGTCATACTAATACTGTGCGGACAACATACCTGCTTGTCTTCTTTTACTTTATGATAGGAAGGATACAATTTGCAATTTGGATTTTCAGCATGCTCAAGTATTCGTTCGTACTGACGAGTGGACAAACCATTATCTACCATTAACACAAGCGCTTGTTCTTCAAGCTTATCACAGCACTTTCAGAATTCGAAAGAGTTCCAAGTTCTTGCATAATAAACGCAATCAATGCATCTACTTTTGAACATTTCGGGGTTTTCATCCATACTTCGAAAAGCTGTCTCCGGGAAATTGAATGTGCCATTCTGCAGAAAAGGATATAAAAAAAATAAATCGCAAGTTTTCGCAAAATATTTTTTAATATGTAGACTTCGAAATGTTCTATCTTTGATGACTATGCAACCGCAAAGTGGTACTCTAAACTAAAACTTTACATGAACTTATGACTTCGCTTTCACATTGCAAAAAAATGACTCACGACTTTTAGAGGCTGTTTTACGGCAATAAACTCCGTTCTTCAAACAAAAAAGACATTGATGGAGAGAAAATACTGTAGAAATGTAGGTATGAAAATAAAAAATATTTAGAAACAGTAGTTCTCGAATGCAACGTCAACGAATTTTCTGCTCAGAGAACTGGCAGTTAGGACTCAGCGCGGCAGTTGCAAGGTCGCGCCTATTCGGACGAGAATAATAGCTCCCCCTGGCGATATTCTGAAAAACTAAACCCGTTTTCATATGCAACGGATACTTTGCTATCGAAATATATAGCGATTAATAATTTCTAAGGAGGTCGAAATTTTAATTTTTTCCACCTAGATTGCTGAAATTACACACTGTGCGGCGCCTAGATTGGACTAGTAATATAACTTTAATTCTATTAAATATCTGGACCGCAAAATAGGAAAATAATGTTGCAGCAATGTAAATGTGATGCATGAAGTCATTTTTAAAAGAAAGCGCCTCACGGTTACAGTTATAAAACAGGTGTTAAGATTTAGGTGTAATCACTTAATTATTTTAACAAAAGACAAAAGGCCCTTTCATTGTTTTAAAGTAAGTAGCAAATCTTAATATAAATAAAAGTCATTGTGGGTATGTGGCTATGTGGGTATGTGGTTATGTGGGTATGTGGTTATGTGGCTATGTGGTTATGTGGCTATGTGGGTATGTGGTTATGTGGCTATGTGGATATGTTCCATATATCCTCATAAACCAATGGACTGTTTCCAGCCAAATTTTGCACACTTGTTATTCAAGACACGGGGAAGACACTTATGAGCTTTTCTAAATCCAAAAGTTAATTAAACAGGCTGTTAATTAGAAATTAACCGAAACCGTTTTCCCGCCGTAACTTCGGAGCAAATTGTCCGACAAAAATTATTTTTATACCATCTTAAAGTTAAAAATTTTACCTTCTCAATCATATCAATTTTATTTCTGTGACTTTTCTCCTTCGATTGTTATTAAATTAATAAGTTTCGAATTTGAAATAACGCAAATTTATAGCTACTCCGTTGCTAGGCAACGGTTAGACTTTGAACTAATTTATATTTATTTCTGAAAATTTTGCTTATTTTTATAAATATCTATAATATAACGCAGAAAATATATGTATCTGTCTATTTGTCGGTCATAAGAAATCCTCCTAAACGGTGAACGGTAGCGACATGAAATTTACACACGACATTCCAGAACATATTTCTAGATCAACGGTACTATTTTCAACTTTCAGAGTTAATTAGTTCTTAAGATATTTAATTAAGGGAACTGGAACGTTATACAACTTCAAAAAATCGGTTTTTTTTTATTTCAGTCTCAAAAAATAGAGGAATTTTTGCTGATTCCAGCAATATATAATATGTATAGGTCCGAGATGCCGAAAGGCACTAAATTACAATTTAAAAATTCATTCAAATGTAAACAAAGGTGCCACGCTCTTCTTAAAGGGACATAATTTCAGAGAAACGCTTAGAAACACTTTTAATTTACATAAATTTTTTAATTTTTTTATAATTTTGATCATTCACTCAACAAACTATCATCGTACTTTACAAGCTGTGTAAACTTCAATTGTGCTTACATCGTGTTTTGTGCGATTGTTTTGAATTTCGCAATTCTGATTTCGTTCCTCGATTCATCAATCTGAGCTTATATTCTTTTCTGTTATTTCTCAAATAACATAATCTTAAAGTATTCCCAGGCATAAACAATTCGGTAAGAGAAAATGCCAGCGTAATCAATTTACTGACACGAATCAGAAAGAGAAATCTGCTGATAAGGAACTGTTGAATGCAAGGGCATCAAAAGGAAAGTTGAATAGCAGTGATTTGTTTCCGGCGAACCCTGTGGATGAAAACGATATTTTTTATGCAGTGAGGAGAGTACTAATATCATTGTAGACTTAAATGTTATAGAAATAATTTTGAATACAGTTTCAAAATGTAAGCATTGCAACAGCACTGATTGCTTTGATGTTCTAGAAGAAATGAATAGTCGAAGGGGGCTTGCTAAATCCTTACTTTTTGTATGCAAAACGTGTAATTATTCTAGTAGTTCAATGACATATTATATTTCTCAAAATGGCTATGACATAAATACTAGATTAGTGTATTGAATGCGATGCATTGGAAAAGGCAAATATGATGCTCGCACATTGTGTGCGGTAATGAATTTGCCCCCCCCCACCTGCCAAATTTGAAAGATAAAATTCTTTATGTCGAGCGCTTTCATCTGCATGCTCAAAATGAATGCTGAAAGCTGTCGAAGGTGTTGTCTCGAGAAATGATAATTCTCGAGATATAACAGTAGCTCTTGATGGCACCTGGCAAAAAAGGGGTCATACATCTATAAATGGTGTCATCACGGCCACATCATTGGATACTGGTAAAGTTAGAGATTTTGAATGCTTATGTAAATACTGTTTTACATGTGAAAACAAATCAAATGACTGTAAAGAATGCCAAGAAAATTATGAAGGATACAGTGGTGGAATGGAAAGTGAAGGTGCAATTCGAATGTTTCAGCGTTCTGTTTCCACGAGGAACGTTCGTTATGCAAAATATCTTGGTGATGGTGACTCGAAAGGTTTTTTAAAAATCAGTGAGTCAAAAGTGTATGAAGACGAATTAGTAGTAGAAAAACTTGAGTGCATTGGTCATGTTCAGAAAAGAATGGGAACCAGGTTGAGAAATTTGAGAAATAAATTGAAGTCGACTAAGCTGTCAGATTGAAAGAAAATTTCTGGGCGTGGTCGGCTAACAGATGCACAAATTCTGCTAATCTAAAAATATTACGGCTTGGCAATAAGACGAAACACTTCAAAGTCAGTCGATGAGATGTTCAAATCAATTTGGGCTTTATATTTCCACAAACTATCGACAGATGCCAAACCCCAACATGGTTTGTGTCCTATGGGATCTGACAGCTGGTGCGGGTTCAACAAAAGTTTAGCATCTGGTGAAAAGTATATTCAAAAACATTCTCTACCAGAACCTGGTTTACTAGCAACTAAGAAAGTGTTCAGGGAGTTACCTTATAAAAAGCTTCTGTCAAAATGCATCCATGGGCAAACTCAAAACCCCAATGAGAGTTTCAACAATTGTGTATGGGAAAGAATTCCAAAAAAACACATTTGTTGGTATCAATACATTAAAAATTGGAGTCATGGATGCTGTTTTATGATTCAATGACGGTGTTTACAGTCGTACTGAAGTACTCAAAAATTTGGGTATTACACCAGGAAAAAACACTCGTGATTCATTTAAAAAATCGATATGCTTCGTATCAAAGAAGCTGAATTTATGTTTCAGGAAGCTCGTAAAGAGGCTAGAACTCTGAAACGGCAAATTAAAAGAGTTTCTGAACTTTCAGAAACATCCAAACAAGATGAATATGGTGCAGGGAAATTTTAAAAATAAAAATATATATTTTTTTGCAAGTAAATATTTAGTTTTTTTGCAGTTTTCTCAAAACATGTTTTTTCCATATTTAGGTACTCTTAGAAAAAATTCTTTCAATTGAATATGTATGAAATTTTATATTATAATACCTATAACTATTATGCATCTATTAAAACTTTTTTTGTACATTTCTGGTCAGTAATATAATTTTAAGGTGATATTTTTAATGAAAAAAATCACGTATTTTTGAGATTTTTCAGTTGTATGCTATTCAATATTTTTAAAATTTTATTTCTAATGTATTATATTGAAAATTAGTTTACTGCCATTATTAAGCTTTCATTCACATATTATGCTAACTTTAGAGTGATTTTTGGCAGAATTGAGTTTTCTGAGTGTACCAACGTGAAGCTATATGTACTAAATACGTTCTATCGGAGCACATTTTCGAATTGCTATTAAAATACAAATACTCTAAGTTACAAATATTTTTAAGCTGTTCCATATTGAAAACATCATATTATTTCTATGTGCACAATATTTAAACTAAGATATGACTTTTACTTAGGAAAAAACCCCATTGTTTACAACTGAAATTTCGACAATTTTCTTTGTCGAGAAAATCAATATGCTCCGTATCAAAGAAGCTGAATTTATGTATCAAGAAGCTCGTAAAGATGCTAAAACAATTAAAAATCAAACTAAAATAGTTTCTAAACTTTTATAAATATCAAAACAAGATGAATACGGCTCAGGAAAGTTTTTAAAATAAAAAAAATATTTCTTGCAGGTTAATATTTAGTTTTTTGCAGTTTTCTCAAAACGTGTTTCTATATTCAGGTACGCTTGGCAAAAATTCTTTTCATTGAATATGTATGAACTTTTATATTATAATACTTATAACAATTATGAAACTATTAAACCTTATTTTGTACATTTCTGGGTTGTAATATAATTTTATGGTGATATTTTTAATGAAAAAAATCACGTATTTTTGAGATTTTTCAGTTGTATGATATTCAATATTTTTTTAAATTTTTATTTTAGATGTATTATAATGAAAATAAGTTTACTGTCATTATTAAGCTTTTTCCACATATTATGCTAATTTTGGAGTGATTTTAGGCAGAATTGTGTTTTCTGAGCGTACCAACGTGAAGCTACGTGTTCGAAACACGTTCTATCAGAGCACATATTCGAATTGCTATTAAAAAACAAATACTTTAAGTTACAAATTTTTTTAAGCTGTTTTATATTGAAAACATCATATTTTTTCTATCTGCACAATAATTTAATTAAGATATAATATTTATTTGGAAAAATCCCCTTTGTTTACAACTGAAATTTTGACAATTTTCTTTGTCGAGAACGCCCCAGTTCCCTTAATTAACGAAAATTAGTCGCTTTTAAGATTAATGCTTAGATGTTTTTTGCCAAAAGTTTCTGAAATATTTATTAGACAACAATTATCTTTATGCCACTTTAAAGAGCAGAAAATGATCTTTTCAATGCTAATAATTCCATTGCGATGAAGTGATTTCTCTGACTGTTATTAAAGGTAAATATATATTTCTAACGCAATTTCTAACAATGCATTTTATTCTTATAGAAATAAATCCAAGCTCAATTACTGTTTCGCGCGCGGGCTTTTGCCAGTGTTAAAATTAATATAAGAAAATATTGCTTTCTTTTACCATAAACAACAAAGGAGATTTTTCACTTCCGGTTTCCTGTATTCGTAGCATTTACAGCTTTTAATACGGTTACGCAGTGATCCAATGACGTTTGTAAATTATTCTCGGGATGTTTTTTTTAATTAATTAATTTAAATTTTTAAGTGATCCTAATGTGTGTGTGCTAAGCCTTGAAGGCTACTTAGTCTGGTTCCTATCGTAGGAAGAGGAAAAAGGAAGGGGGAAAAAAGATGTTCTAAAGGTCTATCTGTCGTGAGAACTTCTCCTAAACGGTGAACAGTCTTGACATGAAATTTGCACATGCCATTCTGGGGTCCATTCTTAGATAAATTCTACTCTTTTTGCAAACAAAATTATTTCCTTAGCTATTTAATTAAATAACGAAAATTAATCCAAGTTTCGGCGTTTTATCTCAGTTTTTCACCAAGAATTTCAGAAAAATATATTGCATGTAGATTATTTACATACCAACTTAAAGAACAGAAAATTATCTTCTTAATGATTTCAAATTAAATGTTATGCGTTCTTTTTCTTAATTTAATGAACATTTCAAATTTATTTCATACACAATTTGCAACAATGATTTTATTTATTGTAATTAAATTCAAGACATTGATCGTTTTATCCAATCCTTCATTCCGGTATTTTTGCCATTGTGAAAGTTGTGAAAAAAATATTGTTTTCTTTGAATGTTAACAAAAAGGCAGAAATTATATTTAGCTTTTATTTCATAGCATATTCATCTTTCAATATGTTTGCGCCACAACACAATGATGTTAATTACTCTCTTTATCAAGTGCTTCATTTAATATTACAAATTTTATAATGATGAGTTTGTAAAATCCATCAAGACTGTTGATCCCACTTCTTACAAGAGCGAGAGGGCCTAAGGTGAAAAAGAAAGAACAATAAGAGGTTTCTCCGGTCAGTGACGAAAACACTAAAGATAAGATAATTGTTGTCCGGGGGAAAAAATTCGACGAGAGGCTGTCTCTGCGAAACGGCCGCTGGAATTGAGGGGCGTAGACTTACTTACATCACACAACTATGACTTTCTGTGTCTGAAGGTGTTCTATGTGACTAAAGTAGCTCTATGTGACTTTGACCAATGACCTATGCTCTATGACCTTTCTCATTGAAATGAAACTAAAACCAACTCAACTCAATTAAATCGATGGAAAAGACAGCTCAATTAAATCAACAATTGTTAATAATAATTAATTAAGGACAGTTAATTAATCGATCACTCAACTGTGATTTTCTGTGACTAAAGTAGCTCTATGTGACTGTGGCCTATGGTCTATGAACTTCTTCTGTTAAATGAATTAATTAATCTGAAATGAATTAATTATTGATCTGTTAAAATCCAGTTAATATACCGCTCACAACCGATACGTGCGCGCGCATCGGTCGCTGTGACGTCATCAAAATTATTCGTGATTTTCACCAACTTTGCAACTCTACTGTGACTAAACCGTAATTCCGAATTCTAAAATTATTTTTGCAATCTTCAACGTCAACCTTTCGCTGTTAAATGAAACTAAAACTGTCTATGATATTTGGTTGCGGAGCTATAAGCGTTTAAAAATATCACTATAAGCGTCATAATTTTTTGCTTTCCTGACACACCATTAGACCATTATGAAGAGAAATAAGTCTACAGCAAAATACAAGATTTGAAAGATTTTCTGCTGTTCCCGTAACAATTATGGGGAAGGAAAAATGGAGTACGATAGACTACGAGATTCTTGCGAGGTGGTTCAAACTAAGGAGAGAAAAAGAAAAGGTTATTTCACCCCTGCCAAAGGGTCAGTTGATTAACGAAAATCAACGAAAATCGCTTCCTCGAAAAACACTTTTAGTAAATTGAAAGTGTTATAATTAATTGGACTTGAAAATATTTTTATCAAGAGCAACGCCGGGCATTTCAGCTTTTATATATATATATATTAGGGTGTCCCAAAAAATGAAAGACGTTTGTTTTTTTCGCATACCCTCTTATTTTTTTCCTTTTATGTCAAAACAAATGTAATTTCATGTTATTTGAACCACAGCTACCCGTGCCGACTTGCATCTAAACGTGTCAATCAGTACTTGTGTACTTAAGACAGCGAACGCTGGCACGTATCAGAATGATACGTGTCTGTTGCGGAGAACAAAGCAGCTGCAAATGGTAAAGTGTTGTGGTAGTAAGTCTTTGCATAATTTTTAATCATTGAACAGAACATGGCAGTGGAATTCCGTAGTTCTAAAAAAGTGATATTTTTAATAGGGGATATAAAACATCAAATAACGGGTTCAAAACTTCCCTCTAATAGACAAGTTCTCGCAGTTTTGTTTTACAATATTCGAGAAGGGAATTTAACTGTTAATGAAAGTGCAAATCTCTCTATTCGCGAATGTATTATTTTTTGGGAAAAGGCAGGCATGTCTACCAAATTGTGTGAGGAAACTTGTTAACGTGTATCAAATTTAAAGAGACTTACAAAAAAATGTAAAAAATTATAAGAAGTATTAAAGCGGCAACAACAAGAATTTGAAAGTAATTTAGACAATTTGTTCGACATTGAACACGCTTATGCACTTCAGTTAAAAAAATAGAGAAAGATAGGATCTCCTTGCAGCGCCAAAGAGAGCCTGGCCGACCCGGTCACTTGGGTGGAGTGGATAAAAAACTGACCGACAAAATGGAAAGGGCGCGACTTCGAGTTGTCAGAGAAGAAAATCGGCGAATCAAATATGTTTCCGCTTCAACATCCTCGGCATCATACGAACCATTGCCAGAAGATTAATCTTCGAATTCTAATGAAAATATGGATTCAGAAGATTTCTCAACACTGATCGAAAGCTCCAAACCTGGGACAAGTAAATCAGTAATGAGGAAAGATTTTATTACCCCAAAGTTACTTGTTACATTAGACAGGTGTCAGTTAAGTATGCGAGATTCTGTGTTTATTCTTGAAGCTACTATTGATGCACTTGGATGTAACATTGACGAATTTCCGATAAGTAAGTCTTCAATTCAAAGAATTAGAACAGAAAAACGGAGGGAACGAGCGGAAAACATAAAAATTGATTTCCAAAACAAGGTACCTGATGTATTGACCTTACATTCGGATGGTGAACTGTTGCCTGCTTTGAGTGCTCGAAAATCGAAAGAAAAACGCTTGCCTATAGTTATTTCATATGGACTTAAAGAGCAACACATTGCTGTGCCGAGACTGGATAATTCTACAAGCAAAGAACAGGCGGAGGCTTTTTGGAAGGCGATCTTAGATTGGAATCTCGAAGACAAAGTCCAAATTCTCTGTTGTGATACTACGGCTTCGAATACAGGCTGTTTTTATGGTGCTTGTTTTATTTCACTGAATGTTGATGTCGCCGCTCTTAGCGCACACGATATTCGGTTATGCTTCTTACCTTCGGGTTTTTTTACTCTATGAAATTAAGCCCTTTAAATCTCCAGATAATGGCAAGATGGGTTCACTCATTTCAGAGAGCCCTGTGCTCGGTACTCGGTTGCTTCGGGGGGCTACCATGGATCGTTATCACGTAACCCCGTTGTTCCATTTTTTTTGTGTAATGTCAAAGAAAATATTTCTATTGGTTATAAAATAAGAAAATGCAGTGATTCAAGATGTAAAACATGCCCCGTTTTCGACCCAAATCTTGTTTCTTCAGACACTTCAACTAATTGTGGATGTAAAATGTTCAATGCGATATGCTTCCTAAAAGGTGGTGTAAGTGTCATGGGATATGTAGGACAAAACAGAAATACCCTTAACATTAGGATTAATTCCCATCGCTCCGATATTAAACATTATAATAACAAAGAAAAATTCAACATAGAATTCAATCACTTCCAGAAGCACGATTTCAGCAAAGTTTGCCTTTATGTGCTAGATATTATTCCAGATAAAAAAGAAGATTAGAAATGGGAAACTTCTACATGCTAAAACTGAAAACTATTGCCCCATTTAGACTTAATGACATATTTCAAAATAAAATGATCAATCTTAACAACTGTTATGCATCACTTTTCGGTACTAGCCATAACATAAACAAAAGAGGTTGCAGAGGTAGCGGTAAAAATAAGAAAAATTATAATAGATTATCAATAGAAGAACTGAATTATTCGCTCTATCAAGAACTAAAAACAATTGAAAACGATTTCAATAAAAGTTTTAACTACAAACCCGCAAAAAATTTCATCTTCTCTATTAAAAATAAAATATGCCATATTTTTGAAAATATTCTACATACTTACAGAACTGATAATCAACACTTTCTTCTTCTCCTCAATGATCTATTTAAAGCAAAGATTGCAAAGCTTCATAAGAAAAAGTCAGATCAAACCATTTTATGTATGACAATTAGCTTCAAAAATCCAATATTCAATAAATTTAAATGAAACTCTGCACTTAAAGAAAATTCTAACTTATTCCCAATAAAAAATATAGAAATAAACAAATGCCTTAAATATGACACAACATTTGGAAGAAGGGTCTTCAATTATAATTCTTTCTGTAAAAATATAGAAACGAATAGAATCAATGTTCCATGTCATTGCAATGAAGAAAAATATAAAAATTATGTGAATCCTTTTCATAAACACATCCTTACTGGCAACCTTAATATTATAGAAAACGAAGAATTAAGGTCGATAATGAATAAAGGTACCAAATTTCGTCCTATTTTCAAAATTTCGTTAAAACACATTCTAAAAAGTTTTCTCAATTATCTTGATAATTTTTGCCTAAAAGTTGCTCATAAATTTGACACACCTGTGCAGTTTTTCACCGAATGGAAATGGAATATGTATTTCAACTTTAAACACTTCGTATTAAGCAATTACAGACTAATCAATGCAAGAAATGAAACCTACGAATTCCGAAGTATAAAGGAAAGCATCGAAACTCTGCAACAACATTTCATTATAACCCCTATTGACAAGGCAGTCGGCAACTACGCATTAATATGCAAGAAATTTTATCTTGAACTAATCGATACGGAATTAAAATCATCAGAAACCTTTAAACAGTGTAAATCCAATATCATCTCTATTAAGAAAAAAATCTCAGCCTTAAACAAAAAAATTGGATGTCACAGTGTAAATAACAACCTTCCGTATATTGTCATCTATCCTAAGTTCCATAAGCAGCCTATTAAATTTAGATACATTACTTGCGGTACGAACACCTATATGTATAAACCTGGAATAACCTTCTCGAAATATCTCAACATAATCCTCAAGTTTATTGAAGACGAAAATTTTACCTGGATAATTAAAAACAATAATAAAGTTATCAAATTCCTTAAAAATAATAAAATAGATACAATAGGAACTTATGATTTTCAAGACCTCTTCACAGGCATCCCCTTAGATAAATTACAAGAAGTCTTAATGAACTATTTCTACGACCTAAAAAACTTACTTAACATCCCAATAACATTGTGGAAAGATCTTACAAATTACTGTATTTACAATAACTTTATTTTCAACGAGGAAAATATCTTTCAGCAAATTAAAGGCATCCCACAAGGGACCAGTTATTCATCTCTTCTTGCTAATTTATTTCTACACTTTTTTGAACGGAATATCGCTATTAATTCGAAGTCAGTCTTTAGATTCATTGATGACCTCATTATTTTTAACCATAAAGACTTCAATACAACTAATAATAATCTGTATCCAAATGAACTTAAATTAATACAAACCAATAGCTATCAAGAACCAGTTATTTTTCCGGACTTAATTATTGATTGTCAAAATACTTTAAAAATAGATATTTATGACAAAAGAAACGAGTTTAAATTCAATGTCAATAGATATATTTTTGGAACTCAAATATCTCTTCTAAAATCTACAAAAACACTATCATTAATCAACTAATAAGAATTAACAAAACATGCAGCGATAAATATTCAATCAAGAAACAAATTCAGCACCTTATAAATAACCTTAATAGTAATGAAATTCCAACCTCCTTCTACGAACCTTTAATTAATGGCTTTAAGATGTAAGTAAAGGATTGCATATTAGATCTATGCTGGCGCAGTTCTAATACTGTGGTAGGGTCTCTCAAGCCAGACAGGTCGGATGTGATTACCTCGGAAACGCATCTTTAAGTCGTTTATTAATGGATTTCAAATTCAAATATTATTTAACACTTACCGTTTCCACCTTAATTACAATAGTTACATTTTTTTATCATCATCCGTAATTTTTAAATACCTTAATTTTTAAATACACTCCTTTCCTTTTTTGTCATCATTCATTAATTTTTATTTACACCTTAATTTTTAATTACAATCTTTTCCTTTTTTCATCATATCTTTAATCTTCATTGTTTCCTCAATGTAGTTCGCTTTCATCTTTGTTTTCCATCGATTTCCTAATTTTCATCGAAACTCCCCCAACCTTAGAAGTAACTTGATATTGCGTAAACATCCGGACCCTACATGGCGCGCTAAGTTCATTCCTTTGTCACGTCTCCCCTTGGCAGCATCTGTCAGTTTTAGGTTCGTAAAAATTTTTTTCTATTCTTTGGTATTTTTTGGTATTTCATTCAAATTCTTGGTTTATCATAATGTTCGGGGTAAAGGACAGTGTTCTTAGCTTTATTCACTAATTTTTTAGCGGTTCCTATAGATTTTACTTACCCTGATGAGCATCTATACGCTTTTACCGTTTTACTACAGTCTCTCCATTTTATTTCTGCATTTTTTGGTTTTCATGACATTGATATATATGTATATATATATATATATATAAGGGTGTCCCAAGATACAAGGGGAATTTTTTTTTTGCAAAAGCGAATAAGCATACCCTCTCTCTCTCTCTCTCTATATATATATATATAAATAGAGGGTATTTATATAGCTTGTTATATATGATCTTAGAAAAACAAAGTAAACAAGACATATCATGAAGCCAATCCTATACTAAAATTTCATAATTTAAACAATACAGCCAAATCTAAAACAAAATCTAAAGAATTGAAAATACTATAGATACCATGAACAAAAATTAAATTTAAATATTTATGTCATTATGTACAAAACTCTGTTGTTATTAAAAGTAATGAAAAAAGGCAATCCATATATATATATATATATATATATATATATATATATATATATATGGAGTAACAAAATCCTTCGTCTATGGCAAATTTCAATGGGATTTGCCATGGTGTAGCGGCAGTATTTAGATTTTTAACTGGTCCGATATTCATTCGGCGCATTAGACCATAAATCTGAAATGCGATCGTGTGTGAGGGGGAGCGACCCTCTCTTACAAAAACGAAAATCGCATAGTGGGAAAAGCGGAATGTGCGTGTAAATCATTCTGAGGAAATCAGAGTGGGGAGACCGTTTTGAAATCGGGGGAGAAGGAGGCGCGGTAGCTTATGGAATTGGGTTGCCCGTAGATGATGTCTTACCATATTTCTTTTTCATATGTTGGAAAAGATCATTTGCCAAACTTTCTTTCACATAACTCTCAATTCCATGTAATGCTACACAAGCAAGTAACGGAAAAATAGTTCCACCTTGAATCGTACCATGTTTTGTAGATATGAGATTTCCGTCATCCATAACTCTCGCTTTCAACCATCCTTTAAGGATTTTTTAAAGGTTGTAGTAATGTTAAGTTTCTCCAACAGCACTTTTTGGTCAATGTTATCGAACCATCCGATAATGTCGGAATCTAAGATATACGTTAATTTCATTATGAAACCATCATTATGGTACCCATTACGACAAAGAATATTAGTATATACATTTAAATCAAGAACCATATTATACTTGGGATATTCATATATCCCAAATATAATATGTTTTTTTAGCGATCTAATAAATGCCATCCGCACATGCATCGGTGTGCACTTCAGTTTTTGCTTCAGGGTTGTAGAGAGCCAAAATCGGTTGGATCGTTAGTTCACGTTTTAAAGTTTCGAACGACTCATCTTGAACTTTTTCCCATTTGAAAATTTCATTCTTTTTCGTAAGTTGATTCAAGTATCTTGCTTTAAAGGCATAATTTTGAATAAATCTTCTAAATTTCCTAGAAATTTAGCAGAATCCCTAAACTGCTGGAGAAAGCAAATGAAAGAAATTATTAATTACTCTTTAATTCAGCAGTCTTTTGAAAATATTGGTGAAATTATTGATCATTCTCTAAAATAAACAAAGAATTTCTTAGAAATGTTCTTTTCCAGTTTTAAATAAAAACCTATCTCCAAGAAAACAGAAAGATCCAAGCAAACTACAATTTTATGCTTTTTCAAAAAGCATTTAGGAATCTTCGAATAAAGTGTTTTTTATCTTTAGTTAGGTCTTTAAATTCGCTGTGTCAGAAATGATGAAGTAGGGTCCGTTATATATATATACATATAACCTAAGCAAAAGAGACTCGGACACTTTCTTCCAAAAGATTCCACTGTCAAAGTCTTGATGCGAGTATCTGTGAAAGTAATATATATTCAATGTTATAATATAAAGCTAAAATTTTAATTTTTTGTACCCTTCTTTCTAAGTTAATAAACTATGGTTCAGTATATTTTCGAGGCTCTAACTTTTCAATTCTCATTTTTATAACGAAAAATCCACTAGGTGCGTACTCTTACCCTCCTTTCCCTTATATTGTATGGAATTTATATAGTAATATATATATTCAACGCAAGTATTAAGTATACTTGCGTTTGGATACCTGGACACACTTATTCCAGCAAAAACTTGGGAAGAAATGATAGGAAAATTAATCGAAGTATTTGAAAGATTACGATCCGCAAACTTAACTCTGAAATTACCCAAATGCAAATTTGGAAAATAAGGAGTATTTAAGATGTATCATTAACAACAATGGGATCAAACCGGGATTCAGAAAAGTAGAAGCGATCTAAGTTTACCCAACCTAAAAATATACATGACGTTAGAAGACTCTTAATGATTAAACAATATGTCTTTATACATATAAAATAAATTGACAATATTAATACGCAACCAAACTTATGTACCCATTACAACAAAGTACATTTAAGCCCTATTGAAGGCCCATCAAAAGCGCCACTACTTTCAATTCAGCACAGATACTCCACTCACATGACGTATACTTAATTCGTTGTAGGAGCTGCTGCAGGTGTTCATAAGTCTCTTTCATATGCGGAGCATATGCAATGGGAATGAATGGCAGTTCATACCATTATGAAGCAAAACCATCTTTAGAAATAATTTGGATGAATCTATAAATAGACGCCACTTGTTTACGTAAAGTGGCAGTCAAAATTCCTTCATGAAACCTGTAACATCAAGGCAGAACACAATGTTATCATTTTCCAGGAAATAATGAAAAATTTTATATGACGGTTACGAAACGAGATAATTTAAATTAAATTTGTCTCAAAAATTCAAAACATATCATTGGCTAGACCTTTATTGTAATTTTTATATATTGTTGCAAAGTTTAGTGATTTCACTTACAGAACGGACTTTTTATCGCTAGAACGTCCAACGTCCTCAAATGAGGACGAGCTATAATTTCAAAAGACACTTGTCAAACCAAGAAATCTTCTAACGTCATGTATATTTTTAGGTTGGAGAAACTTAGACATTGCTTCTACTTTTATGGATCCCGGTTTGATTCCATTTTTGTTAATGATAAATCCTAAATACTCTACCTCTTTTTCCCAAATTTGCATTTTGGTAATCTTTCGAATACTTCGATTAATTTTTCAATTATTTCTTCCCAAGTTTTTACTGAAATAAAAATGTCGTCCAGATAACATAATATACCCAGGTTACATAAAGGACTCAATGCGAGGTACATCTAACATTGAAACTCTGCTGGAGCATTTGTTAAGCCAAAGAGCATCCTCTCGAAATTTCTTGTTTCATTTGGTGTTATGAAAGCTGTTCTTTGCTTTGCATTTTCGGTTAAAGGTATTTGTAGATATACATGCGCTAAATCCAGAGTTATGGAAAGGCTGCAATCATATAATTCCTCTAATAAATGATCTATTTTAGGTAATGGAAATTTATCTTTTATAGTCTGGCTATTAAGACGTCTGTAATCAATAACCAGCCTATTCTCGCCAGTCTTCTTTTTAACTAATAAGACAGGACTTGCGTATAGCGATCGTGTGTCTGGCACAATTCAATTTTCTCCCCACTCTCTCAAATTTTTTAATAGCATCTCGTTCAGAAGCATTCGTTTAATATGGTTTCATGCACACGGGTTTTGATCCTTCAACTTCCTTAATATCCATTTCTGTTAAGTTGGTGCAGCCTAGCTCTGAAATATTCAATGCGAAACAATCTCTATATTCATTTAATAGTTGGACCAGTTCTCGCTTGCGTTCATTTTCAATATTGGAACCAATATTGATTTCACTCAAGATTATGGGAACTTTTTCTTTAAAGTTATTTAAATTGTTATAACTTGGTGTTTTTTCTTTTACTTTAACATCTGAACATAACTCAATAACTTCAGCTCTGCCTAAGCATTGATTCTTCAAAGATGTTCCAAAAGCGTAGCGGATTCAGCCTCTTCCCTCTCTGAACATTGGACAATCAGCAACCCCGTGGAGGACTATTCAGCTTGGAACCTATTAAAAATAGGTTTTACTGCTTTTGGAGAACCCACCTGTGGTGTGACTAAATTAACACTTCAGGTTTTCGAGATGGACAATTCGGAACTATTTTGCTCATATTGCCCGTGTAGTGTCAATAACATCAGAAGACGAAAATACACACCGTTAACCTTCCAGCGGGAGCTCTAAATTATTTCACATGAGCAGGCACATGTCGTACTTTTTACGACACAATAATTTTCTTCATTTTTACTATGGCACCCTCAAATTATTTCATAATACTAATAAGAGACACGCCAGAAAAGCAAATCTTTTGATCAAGAGTGAAAATTAATTTTAATATTATTTGCAAAATCTAAAATTATACTGAAATCAGGGAAAGTAATGAGATTTAATAATATTATTTTATAAAAAAGGTATTAAGCCATATATAATAAAAAAATTATAACCCTCTGAGCGACTAATAGGTCAGAGCGAAGCTTTTCAAAAAATATCTCTCTGCTCGGGTTCAATAAGAAATATCCCCCGTCACACAAGAGGTGTTTGAAAAATAAATGCCTAAATCCCCCCCCCTCTCATTGCTATCTGTGGGAGGTCTAATTATCCCAGCGAGGAGAGTCTTTCTCCGTTTCTTATCGTTAGCAGATCCCCCTTCTCAGGGCCGGCCGGAGGGGAGTGTGAACGGTGCGACCGCACAAGGCCCCGCGCCACCGACTGATTTTGTAAAATGAAAATTATTTCTGTTTTATAATCCAAGTATAAATACATTTGAAAGTAATTATACAATTTGTGCACATTTTACATCTACCAATCTAAGGCAAGGTTGGGTTCTTTAAAGTCATGAAAGATTAGAATATCTTACAAGCTGCACATAAACTGTTACAAACTGAGAAACATTATTGACAGAGAATATGAAAAAATAACTGAAAACGAAACACAACGTTTGTGTTTGTGTATGAATAGCGGCTATAATTTTATAAATTGGCTATTTTTTATATTTAGAAAAAGGAAACAATAAATTTTGTTAAGAAAGCTAAGCATTTCACAATTTTGTTAGATTGCACTCCAGGCTTGAGCCATCAAGAACAATTGTTTGTTAGTTTAAGATATAGATGAATCTGGTAGCACATATACAAGCAGGGCCGGTTTAAGTCCTAAACGGGTCTATCGGCAATACAAGTTTCAGTTTCTTCCCTACTCAGTTTGAAAACCAAATATTTTTTTCATTGTTTTTCATACAAGCAAATATTAAGACAGACTGCTAATCACCTTCAGGAGAGTGGTTTCAATATCTCAGAAATAAAAAAAAACAAAATTTAAAGTAATTTTTTTAATGAGTGGTGCAAAAATTACAAAGATTTTTAACACAGTCTAAATAATCTAATATAAATTTCTAGGGATATATATTTCTAGGGATTTTCTAAATAATCTAATATAAAATTTCTATTGATTTCTAGATATATTGAAGCCAGAAAACCGGTAAGACAAACTGGATCACACTGATCTTCTCGAGAAATTGAAAACATGAGAAAAAAAACCCTAAGAATAATGTTCTGAAACTTAAACAATACTTGATTTCAATTTAAATTAGTTCGAGTATACGGCTCTTATAAATTGAATGAAAACACTAAATTAAATTACCTTGAAAATAATGCATAAATATATTATAAGGTATTGGGAGCCTCCAAAGATATTGGGCCCCTAGGCAGTTACCTACTTTACCTATTTGATAATCCAGGCCTGTTTAAAGAAACGATTTGTGTTGAAACGGCAAAAGACTTGACAGGAAGATGTTGTGGACTAAAAATAACGTGAAATATTATTTTGAAAAATATCGTGAATCGGAATTCATACTATCTAATTTTAACAACTGCGAAGAAAATAGATGAGTAGTTAGTTGAAGGCGACGCAGGAATTTAAGAATTAAAGAACTGTATGGAAAAAAAGCAATTTTTCCTTGAAGCAACCGATCAGTCTATTTCACCTGTCAATTATCTATTTTCTAGTCATAATGAATAGTGTCATTTTTTCCTTTTCAGAAAAGGTCGAAATTTATCATGAGCCAAAAGTGTCATATAGATTTTTATCTAATTATGATAATATTCACAAACTGTCTGAAGACGATCTTCTTAAATGTTGCAAAGACTTAAATGCAATTTTGCAATGCGATATTGATTTATTGAAAGAAATTGTGGCAACAGCGTATTCCTGCATACGCAGTCAACCTTCTTGTTCATACGTAGTAGAAGAATTGAGTCCTATAAAGGCTCGGGCATTATCTGTCGTCTCTCTCTTCTAGCACTGTTATCAATTTTGTTTTTGTTGTCAATATCTTAATTTAAATATCATTTACTTAACCTTTACTTTTATCTTGTTGCGTTATTAAAATTGTTATTGTTACTATGAGTTAACTTCTTTAGCGCTTCATAATATATCCTCACTCCTGCACGAGCCAGTTAGTACATGCATTCCTGTATGCGGTGTCTGTATCTTACAAGTTACCTTGAATAAATAGATGCGGTAGCTAGTGACGATAACTATGTTAGTTTATTACCACCGCATCAAATCCCAAGGAGAAACCTTTAAGTGTAGCCTCCTAAAAAATCGAAATTTGTCATCGAGTTTTACCATTCAGCTACTCAGTAATACAATATTTAGTTAAAAATAATTTATTTAAATTGTATCCAAATTTTGTGACTGTTCCGAAAAATATATTAACCATACCAATTACAAATGTATCTGCAGAAATATCTTTCTCATGATTCAAAATAATAAAAAAATTACTCGAGTTCTAGAATTTATTAAGAACGATTCAATTTCTTAGCCATGATATCTGTCAAATCCGAATGAGCTATAAAATTAAATTGCGATTATATTATGAACGAATTTGCTGTAATGAATGTAAGAAAATGAAACAAAAATAACATATTGTTTGTTACAATATTCTAGCATGTCGCATTCCAAATTGTATTTTATGAGTTCATGGAGCAATTATTTTTATTATTTGAATTGTGAACAGTTCTAAATGTGATTGAAATGTTAATTTAAAAATATTTTAGTTATGTATCATTTTCATGTATTCCTTAAGTCCTTAATATACCAATTTGTGCAATGTATTAATAACAAAATGCAATAAATTATCTATTCTGGGTAATAAATTATATCTGGGTTTCTAGTCCTATTTCTAAAAAATAGGACTAGAAACCCAGTCAAAACTTAATACATCTTTTTCTACATGGTCTTTTCTTTCCAAAATTGGCAAAATAAAAAATAACAGAAATCTGTTACTTATTTCAAATTATTCATGCGGTGTCAAGGATAAATACCTTTTCAAGGTGTTATGCGGAATGTTTGCTAAAATTGCTAAGATAATCAATTTAGAGGTTCATTCAGAGGTATCTTTTCACAAGCATTTTTTGTTTATGAAAAGAAAAGCTTATAAGCATTTCTATGCCATAATAAGAATCTGAGAAAGATTTTCTTCCACAAGTTTCCGAAAAGCTGCTTGAAAACTTCCCTACCTTGCTATTCGTTTTAACGATAAGGAATTCAGTTGTTACCGCAAACGAGGTTCCTTCCTAACACCTGCGAGCCCGTCTATTGTAAAGCTTATCATCACGAATCTGTCACTGTCAACCAAGTCATCAACGGAGAGGAAAGCAGAGGCGAGAAAACACGTATTTCCAGCTTACGATTGCAAAATTCAAACCAGGAAGAAACCGGTTGTTCTCATCTTCAAGGCGACCGAACGAGAAGAAAAAACACGGTTGTGCGGAAGTCGCAGTAGATTTCCTTTACTTAAAAACCGTTTACGGCGCTCGGAGGGATAATACAAACTAAGATTTACAACAAAATCTTTCTTCTTAGTTTCTGATCTTTGTCCTTGCATATGAAACATTGAACTTTTGCTAGAGAGTGACGCTTACAAGTACATTATATATTGTACCTACTACATTTCATGGGTTTTGAAGATCGTTTTCTTTCTTTCAAACAAAACGCACAAGATCTTCTTCTCAATTCTGGTCGCTGTTCACTTCTGTGGTGTTTTGGCATATGTGTGACCAAATAAATGCAAAGCTTAGGTTGACCTAAGTACTTTATTTCACAGCTTTAATTTAAAGAACAATTCTAAGATAGAAGTCTTGATTAAATGATTATCTACGAAGTTCGATCATTGAGTTCAGAGTTCTAGGACATTAGAGTTCAATGGAGTCGTAGTCCATAAAGGAAGTGGTTCACCACAGGATGGATAGTTTCCACCTATCAGCGTGACACACGAGACTACAAGGAGTGCTCGCAATTTGATGACCCGAGAGTTTGGAAAATTGCCGATTTCTCAATGTTGCTGCCAAAGTCCGAATTAATTCGGGACTTTAAATCCGAGTTGATCACATAGCTCTTCTCTCGGAGTCTGAAACCAAGTTCGAGCCTCCTAAACGGTTCTTCACCGCCCTCCCTTCTTTGTTCTCCTCAACACTCCGTTTTATTCACTCTCTCAAGCAGTGGAGCTCCGCCTTCCTTTCACTCTACTGGATAATCGTACTCCCGCTTGGCCAACAACTCACCTTCCAAGTTCCCAGTGGTAACATCCTACCATGGGGAAGGTTCTTTGGTTTTGCCACCACTGGGGCCATACAGGGGTGACATGAAATGCGCTCTCTGACGGATATTGATTCCTCTGCTTTGTGGCTGTTCTCTGTGTGAAGCCATTACTCTTGAGCACGTCTCGTTAACGACCACTAGGTGCAGCTGTCCTGCGGTCTGCGACTGACATGAAAGGAACTGGACTCTCCTTCCCGTGGGAATGGTGCTCGCGGGAAGGAAACATCACAACCTCCCCCCCCCTTTAGTGAGAATTTTTTCGAGAGTTTTTGAAGAGAAAAAATTCTCTGTTTACACACACATGCTTGTTCATACTACCAACAGAGGCATAATCACACTTTTTACCAAATTTAAAATTTCATCTTTCTGATATCTGAATTAACACAAAAAATAGATACACAATAAACACTTTTATAATTTGGCATTTCTTGCCCTTTTTTCATAAATAACATACAACTTAATAAGGAAAGAAAAATCTATCTGCCATTTTAATTCGTACTCTTAGTTCCAGTTTCACTTCGGCTAAGAGCGTCAGCATTCGAATGGTTTTTCCTGCCTTGTGTATCCCCTTATATCGAAAGGGTTGTAATTCGAGTACATCAACCTCGGATTTGATCCAGCATTTGATTTCAGCCAAACCAAAGGCTTGTGATCGGTCTCAATTGTCAAATTTTGTCCGTCTAGGTAATACTTGAGTTCTTTAATTGCATAAATAATGGCCGCGCATTCGCGTTCGGTTGCGCTATATTTCCGTTCTGCGTCCGAAATTTTTTTACTTAAATACAGAATAGGATGATTCTCATTTTCCGCGTCGCGGTGGGACAACACGACTCCCATCCCCAGATCGGATGCATCACTCTGGACAATAAATTCTTTTTTTATAGTCAGGAGCGTACAATACGGGCTTTTGGGTCAATCTACGCTTTAACTCCTCGAAGATATATATAAATTTATTTTTTACTAGTCTCTGAGGGCACAATAAAACTTTTCACATTGCTTCTTGATTTAGTACCCGGTAAAAGATAGAAAATTTAGAGACGATCACAAATATATACGGCGCTTAACTGGCTTAACCGTTCTGTATGCACATAAATAATTATTATATGGATAGCCGCATAATAATCTATATTCTAAAATAGCCTGCAATAATTAATACATATGAAGGATTAGAAATATCCCCTGAATAATATTTTAAATTAAATAATAGAACAATCCTTTGTACTGAAACTTGTTATATATGCTTGTTAAGAATACGAGTTAATAATTCTCAAACTAAAGATTACGTTTACAAAAGCAATGCATTAAAT
>BGPR01009365.1:0-57962 GCA_013235015.1 Araneus ventricosus | reverse complement strand
AGGCATACGCGGAGGTGGAAAATCATTTCTATATTTTATTGTAGATAACAAAGCTGTAGAATACAGTCACAACAACTAGAATAATTAATCAGTGCTTTTCTATATATTTTGCTGGCCAACATCTCCCTGCGTTTGTATATATATCCCAGGATTTTTGTAGTGCGTTTGCGTGAGACAAACTTTTTGGGCAAACTTGCACTTTATTATAAATATCAGAGCATGATTTTTACAGTATAGATTCTCTAGAGGTTTTATCTGTCTGCCAAAATTTCAGGTTATAAACCGCTATGTGTCGGTTGGATTTTTGAGATTTTACAGTTTTGACTGTAAACAAAACAAACAAATCTAGAGTTGGGAATTTTTGTAAAATACAATTTTACATTAAAGGTAGCTACACAATCCCACAAAAGTAATGGAGGAATTAGTTCCCTTTGCGTTATATACTAAAATTAAGCATAAATCCTACAAACTCAAAGATCAACGTATTTTTGCCAGAACAAAATAAGCTGTTAGTCAAGAAAAAAAGATAAAATTAAAGTGTATCATTTTGGACTCTAATTCATAAGGATTCATACAAAAAATCATTTGATTACCAATGAATAAGCAGCCAACTGGTCACTTGACATAGACAGCCCCTAGATTAGTTTATGTAGTGTAGAAAAATAAGACTGTTTGCGGTGAAGAATATATCTTCATGCAGCTCTCTAATTTGGTTGGGAATTCCTTCTTTAGAAAGGGAAGACAGCGTAGCTAAAGTTTTAACAGATAAGTAATTTTGCAAATACATAGATATTTGGCCAAAATACTCTTTTCAAAAGCGTTTTTGTAGTTACGCAAATAAGAATATTTCTTAAATTTTAATTTAAGCAAAAATAAAGTTCAGCAAAAGCCATTTCATTATTTGTAAGTATATTTTTAAATGTAGACAAGCAGTGATGTGTACATGTATTTAAAAATACCTTGGTCCAATAATAAGAACTTCCCTCTTCATTTTGGGATTTAGCTTCACAGAAATAAGTCATCATTACAGGAACTGTAATGTATGAAGAAGAGTTCAGGATCGTTAAAATTATTAAGTAAATTCCGCAGTAAAGGCTTTAAGAATAATATTAATTACCCATAGTGGGTAAAAGAAAAATGTAGGAAAATTTTCAAGTTCCCTAAATTTAGTAAATCTGCTTCAGTATATGTGTATACATATCTTCAAATGATAGAAATATATATAGAACCAACTGAAATTAGAAAAAATATTTTCTTGCGGTACAGTGAACTACAATTATACATGATATATTAATATTAAACACATATGCTATACAGCAAACTAGGTAAATGTTAGTTATTTTGTTAGCTTTTGATGCATATGCTGGGGAAATCTGCTCTTGAGCTTTTTATACCATTCACTTTAATTGTAGTATCATTCAAGTACATGAAAAAAAAAAAAGATCTCGATGTTCTGATTACCCACATTTATTTCTTGAAAAAGTCGCAAAACAAAATTTGCATGCCATTTGATGCCATTTTATCAAAGCTATGCCATTTTTTTATATAATATGTTATAATTCTGCCACCACAAATTATTAGATTAATAATATATTTAAATGAGTTTTTTACCAAGGGGTGTCCATGAGTTTATTCAGTCAAATCTGGTAAATGATATTCAGCCCGATGGGGCAGGTCACCAAATATTAATTGCGTGTAACATACGGTTGGATGGCGCAGGTATATTTGGGATGGGCTGTGATATTGTGATCGCGTTGATTCCACTCTTCCTGTTTTGCGTAAAGACTGTTCTTTTTTAATTCTTTTTTTATTTGTTAACTTATCCTTTAATAGCTGTAGTTTGTCAACCTTTATGGTATGTATACCCAAACTCAGCACTGTTTATTGCGTTTTTTTGTTTGACTTTCTGCTGAGATTTCATTTAGTAATTTATAGCGCGGTTACGAAGATAGCATTCTAATCTCTTCTTTTCCGATGGCAGAGACACTTAGTTGTTACAGTGTTGCTTTAGTGATGTTTCCAATCACATTACCACAGATCTGGTTTTTGAGCAGACACTGCTTCCCTTCAGCAGAAAGTGCCACCTTCATAGAGAATATTTTCTTTTTTTATACTTGGCATAATTGTAATATTTAAAGTTCTTGATTCTAGATGCGTGTGTTTGGTGCCCTGGATTTTACGAGATTTAGTTAAATGTTTGCTTCAAAAGTAAGAATAAGCATAATTTTAGGTATGTATACTTTTCTTCAATTTACATGATCTGTCCAAAAGAAACTGAACTTTTAGATAAATGATAATTACTGAGAGTGCCTTTTAATGAGGATTTCTTCAATTAACAACTCTCCCAGGAGATGTCTTCGTTATTTGGGATAGAAACTCTAGAGTTTGTTTTGGATACTTATATACCGTGGGGTACAGTAATTCCGGGGAGTGGTTATGCCAATTTTTCTCTCTGGTACCGATCTTGTTTCCAGAGACAAATATCATTTAAATGTTACAAGAGCTTTTAATAAAATGCATTCTTTTTCAAGTATACATACTAACATCCACGTCATCCTGAGGCATTATTTCGGAGATGTGCTTGTAATTGAGGAAGTATTTGCTATTTAAGATTTTACCTTGTTAGGAACCAGGTGATGAACTATTCTTTTTTTTTATTTTATAAAATAATAATGAACAACTGATAATTTTCAAATATTAAATTTTCCATAACCAAGTTAATTTCATTTTGATTTAAGAATTTGAGTTTGAAATAATTATTTCTTGTATTGCTAAACTAAGTAAAACTAAAGCACTTGAGCATGCAAAGAATCAATTTACTGATATTCGTTTTAATTAAGTTTTTTTAAACTTAATATGTGTTTGTTTCGGTACTCCTAAAGTTCTGGGCAAGATTACAAGCAGGGCTACCTACATCAGACCAGGCAGTAGCTCCACTGCAAATCAGCTGGCATCTGTGGCCTCAGTCCCAAGGCGAGGAATCTCTGAAGAGAGTACATCCATCAGACAGTCCTTCAAAACGGAGGAGAGGCTCCTGCAAGCTTCAGTCATTAGTCAACCAGTGTGAAGCTCTTGGGTGGATCCTTCTAAAGTGATGGGAGAATCAGCACTTCTAGGACGGTGAGAATTTTGAAGTGGAAGAGATTTAGAAGACTCTAGTGGGATGAAAGATCAAAACACGTGGAAGAGTAGTCGACTTAATGCAGTAAAATTTTGAAGAAAATCAAGGGATCTTAAACTCCGTGATTAAGTAAAACAAAGAAGGAAGATGAGGAAAGAAGAACGAACATTTGATGTTTCCGGTAATGATAAATAATGTAAGAGTTTCAAACCTAAAGAAGGAAAGAGCTACCAAGAGAAAGAATTATAATAATGTTGAAAACAAGACCAGCTGAAATGCTTGATTAAAAGAAATCAATACTACTAGAAGGAAGAAATCAAATAGCGCAAGTAGCAGGAAGCTCAAATAAGGAGGAATCACTTAAAGAAGGCTACCAAACTGGCGGTGAAGATGATGATATTAAATTAATCAATTTGATTCAAAGCTGATGGTGAAGTTAGAGATGAAAGAAGCCGCGGAAAGTGCATGGCAGTGAGGTATCTCAGAAGAGTCTAATAAGCGTCTCTGGGTAGTAGTGTTGCAGTGAAGAGACAATCAAAGGTGGATAAAAGAGAAAAGAATATATGAGGAAGAAAAGTCATAGAAGAAAAAGAATCTTGAGGAACCAAACCAAATTGTTCCATCAGTTAATAAATCCCAGAAACAGAGAAAATCAGAAGAGTAAAGGGAGGAAAGAATACGTTTAAAACGGCATTGATCATTGTGAGGCATGAGAAGAAAAAAAATGGACAAAATTCCAAAGAAAAATCGGAAGTGAAGATTCCTGCGCAGAAAGAAAAACATTAGGATGGTGGATCGTCTGGAGAGTTCCAGTAAGGTAAAATTGGTTCCAGTTTCATTGAAAATTGGAGCCTTCATCATCAGTTGGATGCTGAAGCGTGAGTGGCGGTACACCTGTTGATAGAATAAAATTGATCGTCGAGTGAGGAAAAGTACAAGACCTGAATATCATCAATGAGAGCAGGAAATCTGAGGCGTCAATTTTACCCTGCACAGCCTCCTGTGACTGCAGACAAATCGAAGAAGAAATTACAGATAATAAACTTCCAGGAGCCTCATATCTTTGATGTGGTGAAGTAATAAATGAGGAGCCCTAAAGTAAAGATACTACTCAGGAGGAAAAAAGTAATCTGGGGAGAGACTGTAGGTATCCTATTATACCGCTGCACCTAAAGTCATTACAGATCTAGCTGGACTTAGGCAAGTATGTCTCTGGGCATGACAGAGTTCTTAACGTGCTGGCACTCTAGATGGCTTTATTATACTTTAGTATTACTCTCTAAAGTAAATTAGAGGGGCCTCATGATGCAACACTTCTGATCTCACTCAAAGAATTATTACTACTGGCTTCCTGGTAGAAATGTATTAATTCAGTTCTAGAAATGAAAAGGTATAGAAATCTATTAAAATAACTCATTGCAGAAGTTTGTAATATACAACTTAGAACTTAGATTCACATACTTGCGAAAAGTAAGCTTCACCACAATAGATTTAATTGACTTGAAAAAACATATAATTTGCTTTTGTAAATAGCGAAAATGTTTTTTACAATGTAACAATTGGAACCCTAAATCTTTCAGTACTCTTAGGATTAAAGTATTTTTTATGTCCCTAAGATAATATAGAAAAGGATATTTTTTTTTATAAAAGTTCACTTTTTTTACTAGTTAAGAATGAAATCTGATATATCACTAGAATTTAGTTTGAGTAATTTTTTTCACTTTTTTTAATCCATATAATGATATATACTCATATAATTTTTTCCTACGCCTGTTAAAACTATAACAATGTGATTAATCAAGAAAAGAATTCTTTGATTGTTTTTCTAATTGGTTTTATTTGAAATATTATTGAAAATAAAGTAAAACCAAAATAATAATTAAATTCACTGATTAGTGCTTTACAGAGCCTCAGTTATATATTTTATTGGATGGTATTTCTATTTATAAATTCATGTTATTGAATGGCTTTTCCAAGTACCCGCTTTATAAAGAACTGTAGAAGTTTCAGTTTATCTGGCTGCATTCTAAGCCTATTTTAATATCAATATCTGTACATTAAAGGTATTCCTTGCAAGCATACACAGCTTTTTAATAATTTTGGCTTTCCTTAAAATAATTCTTGGGTTGCAAAATCATTGCTGAGTTTTTCGCGCAGTAACAACCTCTCATGAAAATCAGGTTTGTGCTGCTGCAGGTTTAAACAACACTAACTTTTATGATAAGATATCTAGTGCTTAATTGCATGAATGCAGTGGAATTGGTTTTTTTTTCTTGATACAGATGCTTCTCTATTTGATAATATATATTGTGCGCTGAATAGAAAATATTTTAGTTTAAATTATAATTGTTTTATTATAGGAAAGAGCAGTGAGATTAATAATTTGGTTCTAATACAGATAACGCCTCTAGAAAAATTCTTTGAATTCAAGCACCTCCTGGCATCCTATACGAGTAGTATGACGGAAACTTGTACTATAAAATGATTATTTCAAAATGTAGATGAATCCATGAATTTAGTAATGTGAAGGTAGCCAATGTAATAATACGATATAGTAATCTCACATCAGTAATTATTTTATTTCTTCTCAACAACTTTTAGAAATTGACTTCTCCTCTTGGCTCTGAACAGAAAGCTGCTGTAAATCCATATAAGAGATGTAGGAAGTATTCTTTTTACTCATTTTTCAATATCAAGGGAGACACAGACCATTACTTGTGCCAATGTGCAATTCTGATTTCAGATTTCAGCTTCCCTTACGTACAGTAATTGTGGTGTTAAGGTTTTCTGACGCTGCTTACTGAATTATTGTAAATGGAGTGTTGTGAACCCTTTAATATCCCTGAATGAGTACTTAAAAGTACCCACTTTACCAGAGCTTATATCTTGCCAAACACCACGGGCAAATTTCCTTGAAAACCTGAGTTTTTGCTGCCACGAACCATTTTTCTACTGTAGGAAATAATCAGGACTTTCAGGGAGCAAAATTAGTACTCTCTGATGGAAAATTAAAATCCAATGTGCTATAGTCTCATATTTTCTGTGATACCCCAGCAAGAACATAGATGATTCAGACAGCAGATAGTATATAGCAGCTAAAGGTGGAAAATTAAATTCAATTGAGCTTTAAGTGATTAAAGTGTCTATCACTTTCTGGAATTCTTTTGCACCGAAACTTATCTAATGAACAAGAATACTATAAAGAAGTTGCTGGTAGAATTGAATTAAAGGTTATAAGAAATTCTGTATTTTTAAGAGTGGAGCGATTTATATTAATTTGCTGAAGAGATAATATTTTTTTTCTTTTTTAAAGTTTTACTTTGATAATACATTTTACAAATTTGTGTTAAAAAAAAGTATGTTGTGATGATTCATTTGAATTTATTACCTATTTGCTTGGCATTTTCTCTAAAATAAAGAGAATAATTTTACATGTATTTTCTATCATGTATATTAAATACTGTTTTATTTTGTAAAAGTACAAATATATTAAGGGATTGCATATTTTATTTTTAGATTTTTTCTTGCCTGGCCAAGTCATTGAATAAATGGTGGAACAAATAAACCCTTATTATTGGGTGCGATAACATTGCAGAAAGTAATTACCTCAACCTGGTTACTTAGAGGAGTAGTTATCTGCTTAGTAAGTGGTGAGGGAATTACATGCCGAGATGTTGTATTTACCTGATAATATGTCAATAATTTTAGGTTTATGATCTGTTGTTAAAAATTCCAACATGCATGTATACTAACTTATTTTTAATAATGTTTGAGTTCAGCAACTTAAAGATTGTTTAATAATTGCAACACTTTCTTTAAAAAGCATTACATTAAGGACATAAATATGAAATAATCTCTCAAGTTTAGAATGCTTGGTTATAAATGGTATCAGAGCAAAGCTGGCAATTTACGGTTCTGCTTATTTCGATCTTCTTGATCGAATCTCCTACTTTTACTGTTATCTCTTCCACGTTCGTATCGTTACTTTTCGCCGGCAGTTTAATTTTCATAGATTTATTCAACCACTCGAATTTAAATTTATTTTTTTCGTTCGCATCTAGGGAACTAACTTTATGTTCATCGTTTAAGTTAATCTCCATTTTGGTTCTTGGTCACACTCACAAACGTTGATCTTTACAATTGACGAACGTAACACTAAACATACAGCATCACACGTGTGATCCACCAAACACAAGACAAATTATAGTAGTAGTAGAAGTTCTTTGCATAACAACCGTTAGCATTCAACCCGTGATTCAACATTGGCGATAGCAGCTCACTGACGTGCGATTTCAACAGCAAGGCGTGGCCTACTCGTAGAGCGGTCGTCATTCGGCTATACGGGAGAAGGTCCGCCTTCCTCCATTACTCTGCATGCCAATCTATTTGAGGTGATAGATACGGCGCGTAAACCCCAGAGAATGCATCTCTGTTTACTTTGTGACGGAGAAAAAATGGTGTTCGTTTCGGATTCAGACATAGCTTCCACCCCACCCAACACATTTTTCGGTCACGATTTCTCGACGGTTTTGCATCGATCTCAGAAACAGCCTGAAAGACATTCAAAAAAGCGGAAGTCTTTCATGCCTGTATTTATCTACAAGTCAAGTTAGAGGACTTTAAAAATCCCATAAAAAACATTTTTAGCCAAAAATGATGGAGCATAAATTTGACTAAGTACTATTTTTATCATTAATAAATTATAATATGATCTCAAATAACATTACCTAGTACATATAAACTTACTTTTTTTACATGAAGTAGCTTGTGCACACTTTAAATGTATAATGAAGTTGAAAAATTTGAATATGTTTCATGGTCACTTTAGGTTCCACAATATAATTGAGGCTTCTATATTCACTTATTTTATAACACGGTTTTTACTACGGTTACCATTGTTAAAACACTTTAAAACTTCAAATAAAAGTATCGATATATTATTTACAACTAACACATCACAAAAGTATGGATATACTATACACGTGAGTCAGGTTTATAGTTCTACCTTGATTTGTATTCATTAAGAAATTTTGATATTTCTCCACTTAGTTTGGGGGAAATGCTATGTGTCCTTCCAGTAGTTGTTGTAGTTCTAAGGCACTTAGTTTCCTTAAAACATTGTTCATAGGCACCCAAGTCTGGTCTTTGCCCTTTTTCTTAAAAGCTGTCCTTGGACCGGCGGGGATGATAAAATGTTACAAGCACATCTTTATTTATATCACTAATGTCATTCACCTGTGCCAGCCACCATTGGCCATCACAAACAATAGAATCTCTTGTGTGAAGTGATATTTGTACAGCTTTTGTAGTAGAATGAATTTCATATTCCGTAGCTTGTGAAGTATTGAAGCACTTCAGGTTACTCTCTGACACAGGAACAAAACAATGGAAACTCCTTGTACCAGTAATTGCCACAGAGTTTTATTGTTATGATTTTTAATGATTTCTTCATCTTTTATGTAAGTGAAGGCGATTCCTTCTAAATGTTCGTGACAAACATCCTACAGCATTTTAAGAGATTATCTTATAAATAGAAACATGACATAATATAATGTTATAACATAACAGAATAAATACGTAGTAAAATTAATGCACCAAATGGCGCATTAATTGAAAATATAAATGCCATAAGAATTAATTTGAATTGTAATTTTAATTACAAATATTACTTGAGGTCATATAATTTATTGATGATAAAAATAACATTTAGTCAAATTAATGCTTCATCATTTTTGGCAAAAAATACGTTTTTTATGGGATTTTTCAAGTCCTATAACTTGACTTGTAGATAAATATCAAACATGAAATTTTTGCAGCAGTCTAATACACCATAGAGGGTTTACCTGTAAAAATTTCAGATTTTTAAACTTTGCCCCAACAAAGATATAAGGTGTCAAAATTTGGATTTTTTTGAAATTTTCGGATTTTGGAAACCCGTAACTCTTAAAAGAAGCAAATCTCAGGGTTGAAATTTTTTATAAATATAGTACATTAAGGTAGCTACACATCCCTACAAAAGTAATATGGAGAATAGATTCCTTTTGGGAATTATATGCCTTCAAAAATTGAAAATTTGCCATTTTTAAAATTAAACTTTAAACATGATTTTTGCTATTTGGGATAAAAATTTCCTTAAAAGTGTACTGGAGATAATAAAGGCTGTATCTTCCTGAATAAACTGGTTTTTGTTTCATCAACCTCGGGTTCACCAGTTCCGTGTAATAAAAGTTAACGCAAACCCCTACAAACGCAAAAATCACATGTATTTGTAAAACAAAAATGGCTGCCATCAGAATTCAGAAAAAGATAAAAAAATTAAAATTAGGCTTTTTGGACTCTCTAATTATGTAGGAATCAACATACAAAAAATCACTTGATTATAAAATGGTCAAGCAATCAATTATTTTTTTTCTGGATCACCCGACATGGAATGACCCCTAAAATAATTTCAAAATTTATCTTTACATAAAAAAATAAAAATATTTATTTTAAATAAGTCAATCCATATCATAAACATAGTGATTTTTATTATAATCAATATAGATATCTTACTCCTTCATTCTTGGCTTCAGCAATAGCTGCACTTCTTTGACTAGTTTTTCGAGGCATAGCAAAGCTTCATATACTCTAATTGAAAATTCAATAAGGGAAATTTTATCTGAAAGAAATACAAGAAACTTCAAGCAAAAAATTTAAGATTCAAACAAATCATAAATTATTCCATTTCAAAAGTTTCTTAACTGCAATTCCACTGTTAATAAAGGCACTCATAACTAATGGGTATGTTCTGGAATTAAAACAAAAATAGAAGTTATTAGAATCCCAGTCAAGATTTTATGCATATATTCCAACAACTTAAAATTCATTTTAACTTTTTTGCTCTAACATGAAATAAATTTCAAAATGCAATCACCAAAACAAGTAATGTATATCTTAATAATAATAAAAAAAACGTGCTAAAAAAACTGTCATAAAAATGAAAATTATTCCAATAAACAGAACAGAAGATAACTATTGCTCTCAAGATACTACGAGTTGATTAGTTTCTAAATTAAGTCTATAAAATGCTAGAAAAACAAACTTAAAAATAACAATGTTCTAACATTTATTACAATAGGAAATTTTTGAAACTAGAGTAGGATAAAAAATACAGAAATTAGAATAAACAACATAAGCAAAACAGTGATTCACTGAAAACATAATATAGAATTTTTGATTTTTTACAAAGGTTGAATACATCAAAAAAGATTCAAGTATACAAACTAAATAGATGGAGAAATGAACATACATAAAAAATAATAAATATATATCTGAAGAAGAAATAAGCACAGTAATAAATAAATCTATTCTTCAAAGAACTCCTACACCTATGTGCTGAAATAAGATTAAAGAATAAATAAGAAAATAATGAAAATTAAATAATTGAAAGAAAATTTATATTTTATAAGAAACTGTTTTAATATCTATAAAATGTTTTAAGTGAATAAAAACTAAATAAGTAATAAACATTTTTCACAAGAATTAAATATAATTTTTACGCCATAAGCATACACCATCATCCGAAGGTATTAAATTAGTTAGTTCTACATTAAGCAGTTGGTATAATTTATTTTATAGATAAACAGCTATGTAAAATTTGTTATTTGTACATTTAAAAAAAAAAAATTCAAATTACTTTCCAAGATTTATAATGCATAATTTCTAACAAGATTTTATTCCTAAATAAATTAACAAAATTATTTATTATAATTTGCCAAATGTACGGTTTAAAAAGATAAACTTTAATATTACCTACATTCAACTAATAGGGTACAATGAAACCCATAAAAAGATTTTCTGAGAAAATAAAATTTGTTATTGCAAGGTATTTAAACACACACAAATAATAACAGAATTGGACATCATATAAATTTACATGTTCCAAACAAATCCACTTTTATTTAGAAGAGACAACACAAACAAATATGAATGCAAACTAGTTAAAGTATAAAAATATTTCTGCATGCATAAATTTGAATTAAAAAGTTTTTCAATTTTTATGCTATTGTTCTGAGTATTTTTAAGTGTGCAATTTATTTAATGAGAAAAACAATCATGCTCTCCAAATAAATGATTTGGAACATCTTTATTTACCAAAATATCATTTCACAACCTTCTTTCATACACATTTTCTAACTATTGTAGTTTTTTTTTTTGTTAAATGTTTTTCAATTATCACATTCATTTAAATAAATATATAAAGAAACGCTATGAATTCTGGCAAATAAATGATTTTTTGTTTGTCATTTGTTCAATTAATTACCAATTCAACAAATACAAAGGAAACTGATACTTAAATGACATGAATTACACTTGCAATGGCCTTTAATATAAAGGTAATCAAATAAATACTTCTTTACCACAAAATATTTAGAAAAAAAAATCCTCAAAATTTTCTTTTTAATTAACTCAATTAAATCACATGGTTGAATATAAACAGTAGGTTACAAAAATAATACGCCAAAGCTCAAGAGCGCCAAAAAGAACTTCACTTCGTCTCAATCAACTGTAAATAAGCAGGTTTCCACATTTAACGACAAATCGCTGATTTGGCGAAATTTCAAAAAAAAGAAAATGTTTACTTTTCGAAAATCAACTTTAACATTTACCTCAGACATAAAATACATGTTGAATGAATTACAATTGATTACAGCCTCAAACCGTAATATCTTAATTAGCAAGTTAGTAATTAGCATAACAGTGCAATGCAAACTTTATATTCACAAATAAAGCTTCTCTAAAAATATCGCCATTTTCAACAGATTTAGAATAACTTCATTTTGTTATTAATAACAATCCAACAAAAAGATATGTCAAGACAAAATAAGTAATTTTCTTTTTGCTATGATATTCTAATATTTGAAGTTTTTTTCTGAGGCGATGAATATTTTTGTTGTTGTTTTTACCGTTATCATCTAGATGTGTAACTTTAGGCTTAATACGCTATTCTACAAACGCAATTTTTAATCAAGAACTAAAGAATGAGACATGTAGATTAAAATTAGGAAATATTTAAAATTCGATAGAATTAAAAGGTAAAACGGATCAGAATGGAATAATTTATAATTCAAACTTGCAATTCAAGATCAAAATATTTACTTACCGAAGTCAACTTTCTCCGTTAGATTTAAACTTACGCCACTCAGCGATTGGCGCGCCGTTAATAGTAACTGTAAAGCTGGTTATGAAAAAATAAAACAAACATATTTTATTTTTATCTCGTGGAGAAGAAAATTATCTTGTTAAAAATTGTAACAGAAATTGTTTTTCTTCCATCCCTATTCGACGACAGATAATTAATTTACTTTCTTATGAGATGTTTTTCTTTTCCTACTAAAGAATCATTAGGTATGAAAACAAGCTAAAAACTTGAAAATAAAGAAATAAATAGCATAAATGGTACATAGTAAAGTTGATTTTAAATAATATTTCTCTTTTGATGAACAAGTGTCAGAATGCGAAAGCTATATTTTCCTACAAAAAGTAGCTCAGATTGCATCTTAGATTTCTCATTACAAAGGGATTAGATTACTCATTATTTTCATAAATTTTAAAAGCAAAAAGAGGAATATCTTTTTTTCGGATTCAATATAAATTATTTCATTAAAATATATGCTGCAAATTTATGGTTAAAAGCTTCTAATATGGACTAGTTTTCTGTTTTTTTCATAACATTAAAACCTTTACTTTATTTGCATTACTTTCGAACTTCCGCTTTGAAACTTCCTTTGACTCAGCATAACACCGGAATTACTTAGTTATGGCATTTTAATGTAAATAAACAGAACAAAAAACCCGTCCATACAACGTTAGTGTTAACAGAACAAGGTTCCTTTGCGATCCTTTCATCTGAACATAGTTATCAGCATTTCAGAATTTACCGGGGGTACCAGAATAGACCCCTAAGTCAACGGAATCTTCAAAGCGGAAGTCCAACGTACAAGCAGATAAAGTCAAGGTTTTTAATGTAAATAAGCAAACCAAAAAAACTCTTCCATATATCTCAATTTATAATTTTTTTTCAGACTGGAATGTATGGACGAGTTTTCTGTTTTGTTTATTTGCATTAAAAACCTGAACTTCCGCTTTGAAGATTTCATTGACTTAGCATTACACCGGAATTAAGCAGTTACTGCATTCAATGTAAATAACAGACAGAAAACTTGTTTATAAGTTCAATTCGAACTCTGTTAGCTTATCGTTAACTGTAACTTCCCGAGTGTTTGGTTTATGATGGCTGACTATTGAACATTTTTGTGATCGGCAATATGAAAAAAATGCAAGAAATTTTGTAGAAAAGTTGGAATCGACTTTTTTTGAAACTTTCATGCTTGTTTTTTTCTGAAGAAATACTTTTTCGCAGAACAAGAGGAAATTTTCAAATGGTTTGTTGACTTAATGCAATTTTAACTTTTTGTTGGCTGTAATTGTTTTCATGAGAGTTCGGCGAATTTCAAATCATTTGGTTTCGTTCCGGATGTTAAACGAGTCGCGTTTATGTTTAACTAAAAATATTTAAATTGATTAAGTGTATTTTTACCTCTAACCATTTTCCATTGATTTTTAGCGTCAGTATAACTGGTGCATTCATTATGGAACGTTTGTTAGCGGTGGCATGCAACGTTTATTTAGCTTTGCTAAACAATTCAATCTGTTTAATTCTAAAAATATTATATGTTCATTTAAACTACTTGTAAACAGTCTATAACTTTTTTCATTTCAATTCAGCCTCATTATTGAATATTCACTCAGTTGACAGCTTTAATTTATATTAGCCAACCACTTACATTTGTTTTATTTTCAGAAATATGTGTTAATTCATTGTGAATAATTTTATGAATTGATACTTAATAGCGTATGAAAATTTATAACTTTACAGAGTAATAGTTTTATAGTTACTGAAGTAAATCTTAAGTAATATGGATATTAATGTATACTGTTAACATTGTAACATTTTTTGTTTATTGTTGTGAGCTCAAATTTCTTAATTTTTGTATAAATTTATTTTTATCTAAAGAATTTATTCAATAAAATCTGTAAATTTCATCTCATTTTTACTGTTATTCGTATTTATTACTTATTTGCATGATAATGTTTACAATTACTTAGCAATTTTGAGAGTTTTTTTTTTCCCCGACTCTCTAAGAGTATGATTTATTTGTTTTATGCTAATATTTGCTGGCTGGAAATATTTGTAAATATCGGGTAATTTTTTTTTTTCAATATTTTACTTTCCATTTATTTAAGCAGAAATAATTTATTTGTTTAAAATCACTGAGATTTAGTTTGTATAAACAAAATAAATCTCAGTGATTAGAAATAGTAATTGAAAAAAAAAAGAAATTTATATTTAAGTGTATTGGAGCTGAATTAGAAAAAAAATGTGTATGATTCTTTTAATATTTTATGTGATTAGTTAAGTAAGATATGAATTGCAGCATAACACTAAGAGTTTAACTTTATAAGAAAGCCACACTTTTTTTTAGTTTATTCCCTTCTCTCCTTCCTCCTTTAAGCAGTGGTGTAATTAAAGTAAGTGGCAGCTGAAGGATTAGTTGATTCTTTTGCTCTCAATCATCATCAGCGATTTAGCATGGGTATATTGTGTCAGGTATTATTTTTTGCCTCCTCATCGTATTTAACTTTAAAATGTGGTGTAAAGCTCTAAAATTTTTTCTCCATATCCACCCCTAAGACGCTGATGCATCTAAATCCTTTTTCCCCCCCAATCTGCTACACCACTGCCTGTATAATAACCCATTAAAATCTAATAAAATGAAATTATAGTTAGTTCATATTTAGCATTGGATTAGCGGACTCATTGAATTTGAACCTTTTAAAGTATGAAAAATTATAATTGTATGGATAATCAAAATTGTATCTTTATAAGATTTTGAGAAAATGTATTAAATAAACATTGAAGCAACTAGGAATCAAGTTAGTGGGATTTATATATTCAGGGTGTTTGAAAAAACATGGTCAAAATGGAAGGGTATGTCAGGCATACAGAAACAAGTCTTTTTCAAAATAGAACATGGGGTCAGAAATACATAGGGGATTCGTTACAAGGGGCTCTTTGTTAGTGAATTAATTAAAAAAAAAGATAGCACAGATGAAATGCACAACACAGATCACTATTGTGAATTTGTATTCCATTCACAACAACTTACTTTCATGAATTACAACACCACAAGTCATATGCAGCATGACAAATACGACAATGGCAAGTAGAATGCAGTATCGTCAACAAACCTTTGGAATAAGTAAGTGTTCAAAGGACTTGCCATCTGAGCCGCTGCATGCTTTGCATGTTATTCATGAAACTGAGTTGTTGTGATTTTGTATTCCATTCAATCTGTGTTGTACATTTCATCTGGTGTCTTTTTTCTTTTTACTTAATTCACTTTAAAAGAGCCCTCTGTAGCAAATTCCCTTTGCATTTCCAACCTCCTTCCTTGCACCTTCTTGTACTATTTCAAAAATTATTTGTTTCTGTATTCCTAACCTATCCATTCATTTTGGCTGTTTTTTTTTTTTTTAAACACCCTTTTAAGTAAAATAGTGGAGATAAATCTTGAATTTGCATAATTGAAAACTTTTATTAGACATATTGTGAATTATTGCCTCTTTTCTCCTCAAAAAATATATTGGAAAAAGGTTAACAAGTAATTACAGTATTTATTGAGATTGCACATGTCAGGTTTATGACTTTCTAAAATATGCAAAGATTTTCAAAATTTGATTTCAAGAACCGGAGGAATTTACAAAGACTGTAAAGAATCCAAATACCAATTTTTGTTTGGCTCAGGAACACCAACTCTCTGAATTTGAAATTGAAAAAAATAAATAAAACCATTGCATGTTTTCATCTTTAAAATCTATTTTCACAGTAGAAGAACATTATTACAAATATTATACTCTTTGGAGGTAGGAGGGGGAAAAAGAGCAGAACAGCTAATGATAGTACTTAATTAAAAGTGTAGTGGTAGATTGATGTATTTTGGAAATTAAGAATAGGTACATTTTTTTTTAAATTTATTATTTCAAATTTGCAACTTCATTTCGAAGTGGCAGTGTAATTCTGTTTGGGATATTGGATGATGGTTTACTGAACATAAAATTTTGTCAACATATAAGAATTCAAATTTAGGTTAAAAATGTTTTCATTATGTCATCTTCCTTAGACTTTAAAAAATTAGATATTAAAGCTTAATAAATAATAATAGTTAAATTTAAAATATGCTAATTTTTAAATATTAATTATTTTGTCTTTGTTTTTTAAAAATTTGTTTGAATTTCTATTTAATCAACTCAAAACAATTATTGAATCTAAGTGAATAATTAATTCAGGTTCAGCTAATACATTCCATGACAAAAACTCTTAAATTTAAGTGGTACTACTTACTACAGTGGAGTTCTGCTAACCGGACCCCGCATCTCCGGGCATCTGGTTAATCTGGACAGGATTTCAAAAAAAATTTTAAAATCGGGATATACTAATTTTAGCGTGAGGTCAGTACGAAAATAATAATGCACATTCTGTTACTAAGTTTTGTTTATTAAGCTGTAGTAAAAGTTGTATGCATTTACAATATATATATATTTACCCATCTAAAACTTGTATTGCATACATTTTAAGGCAAATTCCATTTAATCCATTCTTTCGATAATCCAGACAGGGTCCTGTCCCATCTAGTCCGGATTACTGGGACTCTACTGTAGTTATTCATTAGCTTGGTTGATTAGAAAAAGTTCAGGAAATAAAGATGCAAATTTTTTGAATTTTGCACTATTCCAAATTGTTGTTTGTGGTGAAAGGTTTTATATATAAAATGTTTTAACTTTGATATGTTTGCCCTGTTAAATTGCTTTTTTAAAAAAATGTTTATATAGTTAGATAATTTTAAAATTCTGTTAATAACATTTTATTTGTAGAAGTTAAACTTAAGTTTTAGTAAAGATAATGTAATTTTTTTTTTATATAAATTAAGAAATATTGAGGTTTTAAAAAAAAATTCTTTTTAATTTATCAATAAGCTTTCCATTTTGTTGGCTGATAGATTTGTTGTACCAGAAGTTTGGCACGTTCTTGTCAGTGATAGCTTGTGGGTTATTTAAATGGAGGTTCACAAAACAAATTTCTAAAATTAAATCTGCAGATATGATTACAAGTTTACATTTGCATTTTCACGAGTTAAAGGAAAACAATGCAACTAAAAAAATAAGTTCTCATAGGTAAAAAAAATTGTAACATTTTATTTCTTACAATGGAATGTAATAAAACCATAATATTGCTTACAATATATCTCTCAACTTTAATTATAAAATAGTCGAGTACAATTTTTGTAAATTGAATCCACTCGCCTGTCTTTTTTTTAGGCAAATCAATAACGTTTTCATTGAATTTAGGTATGTCATTTATCATTCTTTTTTCAATTGAGAGCATAGCTAGAGCGCTTAGTCTGTCCTCGCTCATAGTGCTTCTTAAAAATGTCTTAATTCGTTTTAGAGTTGAGAAGCATCTCTCGGCTTCAGCAGTGGTCATTGGAATGGTAACAATTTTCAATAGTTTGTAGGTCTCGGAAAACGTAGTCTGTAAATTGTTTTCTATAATAAATTGTAGAAGACTAATGGTACCAGTCATATTTCTGAAATCTGATCTTCTGTAAATTACTCTTAGTTCAATTTTCAGACGATCCTTCTGTAACTGAGGTACGGGGGCATGGGGCGGCGTTCTGTAACATGGAATAAACATCAGTTGTTTGCTCAAGAATCCGAGTTGGAAACTTTTTCTCATACTCCTGGAATTTTGGAGCTTCGGGGAGAGAAACAGCAGAGTAGTGAGAAATCAAATCAAAACAAAATCTCTTTTACTTGATTCGTGATAACATCACGTATCTCTTTCGCTGCTACAGTTCTATTTATATGAATATTTTCTCTCTTTCTTTTTCTTGATGTTTCATGCCAATATCTCCTTTGTCACCGTCTCCATTCTCTTCCTTTCTTTCTCTAATGAGTGCTGCATCAGTTTGTGTTTTCTGAAGCTTGTTGTAGAACCAAACATGACACATTTCCGCGTAAATGCGGATTTCCGCTTTTTCGGCATCGAATTTAATCATTCTTGGGATCGATGCAAATCTGCATTAAAATTTTTGTTAGTGTTTTGGGGGGGGGGGGTTACTCACGCAAACAAAAACTGTACGCCATGTGAAAATTTTGCGTATGGTTCTAAAGCGAAAGAGTTTCGAATTCATTAGATATTGCGTAATTCTGCCGAAAGCCGCTCAGCGTCCGAGTTATGTGTCGATGTTTTGCTGCTCTTTGGGGTCAAAGTTTTGTATTGGGAGGAATGCCTGAAAGTTGTATTCTTTTCTTTTGTCCAATCGTCTTTCGTTCCATCCAATCAGATGATTGAATGAAAGAAAATCTGCCACGAATTTCTTCCGATTCGAATTTCGTGGGAAAAAAAAAAGATCGTTAACTGTCCGTGAAGAAAGCCATTTTATATTCACGTTCTTTATAACATTCGTTTCTTCATTTTTGTTAGTTATTTCTTTTCATTTTTTTTAGTTTTCGTTCCTTAACGTTTGTCTATAAACACAGACATGACACATTAGTGAAGAAACGCGGATTTCAGCGTTTTTGGCATCGAATTTTGTCAGTCTTAAGATCCTTGTAAATTTGCATTAAAAGTTTTGGTAATGCATTGGGGAAGGGGGGTGCGCTCACACAAAACGTGAGCACGCAAACAAAAACTGCGCCGTGTGCACATTCAAAATAATGTCAGATTTGATAAACGATCAGGAAGAATGTATATTGAAACACATTCTTCAATTTAGAGTGCTAAATACAAAATGATGAGCAAAATGCAGTCTGCTTTTGAATATTTTAGAAAAAAGATTTTTTCGCGTGATGCTATTGATAGTAATGTGTAAAAATTTAAGGTTATCAGGCAAATGGTACTAGGAAGAACTTGATAGTATGAAAATAGCTATGAGAAAAAAATGAAAAAAAAATAAATAAATAAAAAAAAGAGAGCAAAATTTAGAAAATGGAGGAAAATAGCAGATTGGAGCATAAAAGAAAACTTGAACTGTTAGTTCAAAAAATGAGAAACAAAAGTCTTAATAATTATGTATAATCAAAAAGAGTTTTTACATGGCCATATTTTTTAGTGAGGTAATTTTTATCATAGTTTTATTTTAAAAAAACTTTATACGTAACTCATTTTTCACAAATTAATTTTCTTTTAAATAATTCTACAATATTTTTAATATCTCAAGCACTTTTTGTATAAACTTGTTCAATTAATCATACTTATTTTACTTCTCGGTGTTTACGTTTGATAAGATTCTGCATTTATAAAGTTCAGCTTTTTTTGTTCCATGCCTGTGTCATGTCTGTATAACACATCAACAAGCTTCAACAATCATTATGAAACACTAAGCCAAAACACAAATTTCGAGTCTTCTAACATATGGCGAATAGCCCCTGCTTGATTTATTGCTACAGCTTGTTTAGATGCTGACTCTATATTTCCCATGCATTCAATTGACTGTTCCCTATATTCATGCACTGTATTGATGGTTCGGCACTTAAAATTCCATCTAGTAGCTGAACCATGAGGTATCTTTTTGCTAACAGTTTCATCTAGAATAGTAATTCTCTGTGGAGATTTTCTATGACAAACATTGAGCATGCAGTCTAATTTTTCTTTTGATTTCTTTTGATTTGAATTTCTTTTGATGTTCCTTTAAAAACAGTGGCACTAGCGAGATGGTCTTTAAGAGACAAATCAAGTTCTGCTGAGAAGTTGATAAGACCTGAAAACTCCCGTATTTAATGAATCCTCCCATTCATCATGTCCTCGAAGTGCAAGCTCAAATGCACCACAAAAGGGATGCAATCAATGATTTTTGTTGGAACTTAACGATATTTGGTAACTTTCTCATTATGTCTTTTAACATTTGAACGAAATGCACCGTCGAGTTGTTGGCAAATATCCACCTTTCCTAACAAATTAAATTCTAAGATCAAGTTTAAATGTGATTTTGAACATTCATGCTTTTTTTATTTTCTGAGTTAGATGTGATAAATCAGCAACACCATAACTTGCCCAACTGGAATCGCCATTCTGTTTTGCAAACAGGAGGCATGGAAAACAAATTCCCTTTTGAAATCTCTAGTCTTGCATTTCGTCAGCTGGATAAGGTTTAGCAAAGGTGTTGGCCTGAGTAATTTCATTCAATTTTTCTTTCCAAACACAATGTTGGAAAATGTAATTGCTTTAGTTCCGAAACACTGATTTTACAAAGTGCCATTTTAACTGTTTACACTAGTTCGTAAAAAATACATATCGAAAAATAATAATATAAAAAAATGAATTAACTAACCAAATATAGCAAACCAAGGGAGATTTGAACGAGATAACTGCAAAAATATATATCAAACACTGAAGATGAATACTGAATATTGAACACTGAAGACGAACACGAAGAAAATATATATTCACACACTGAAGATGTGCGAATGGAATGGTATCCGTGGTGCCTTTCCCCTCGTGCTCTTCGGTCCTCCGCTTCTGGTTTTCAAGGGCATTTCTTTGATCGCATGTGCAATTGAGGAAAGATCAAGTGCACTGTGCTGTAGTAACCTACAATACAGTTCGTTAGCCACAAATTAGCGTATTTAAAATGGGAGAAACTAATCTTGGAAATTGACAAAAATCTGGAAGTATATTTAATATTATTTTGTTTAATTTGTTAATAAATTTATTTCTTCGTTTTTCTCTGGGGGCTTGTGTGCGCAAATAGAGGAGCCGCCACTAATTCTTGTATCATAAAACAATATTATATTTAACCATATTATTTCTACTACTGCTTATAATGAATACAATTTTCAAACATAAGATATTTAATTGATACTTTCATTAAGCACTAAAGTTCCATGTATTAGTCGTAGTACAGGCATCAAAATTTGTTAGTTAATTCAAAATGCATATGAATAATGGAATATCACTTTCAGCTCTTTGTTATTTCACTTTTTTTACAAATTACATAAAAAGAGAGGTTAGATAAGAAGGTATAGGAGGAAAAGACTGTTATATACTTAATTATAGTTTAATTTTTTTTCATTAGAACACTGAATGAAATTTGCATATAGAATGTTTACTTAACTACCTAAAAACATATTTTTGTTGATTAAAATTTAATGTAATTTATTTAAGAATTTTTAGTGTTATCTTAAATGTACATCAGGAATTTTAAATAATTTGTACTTATTTTGTCTTATTTTTATAGTGAACCATAAAGTTTTGCAACATTCTTATGTTAACATGAACCAGACATCATCAAATTCAAATATGCCAAGATCTACTGTTGAAACTCTCAAACAGATTCAAGTATGTTTTTCATTTTTTCAAGATTATTTACTAATCTTAAATATTTGCTTATAATTTTATTGTTTATGATATATATATTATTTTAGAGATGAAATGAACATTTTTAGAACTTCAGCTAATATATATATATATTTTTTATTCTTAGATTTCCATTTTAAATAAATTTCCAATTGTCATTTTACAAGTGTGCCCAACAGGTTTTTTTTTGGTACAGTTATTGATTCATGAAAATTTTATAAGCTGTTGTTCTTAAACTAAACACATTTTATATCCTGCTTAATACATTAATCTTATTTTTTTATTATTTTGAATAATAATAATAATAAAAAAAAATAAGAATTTGAATTTTTAAAGTACTCTAATCAAAATTTAGTGAAGATAATTTTGAACTTTTCACTTATTTCTTTTATATATATATAAGGTAAATGCTCCAGTAGTGGGCCACTTAAGGGTATTTCTTCAATTATCATCTAAACTTTTGAGAAGTTTCGCTAATCTGTATTTTTTTATGGTTGTTCAAACTTCTATCTAAAATAATAATCACCTGAAATATCAAAATAATTGTAATATAATTTTTAAAAAATTAAAAACTTAGATCACTCCTATGCACCAGAAGTGGGCATAGCAAACTTTTGATGTACCAGTAGTGGGCATACCAAAAGTGGGCCACCCAGATTTGTCAATTGTGCCAAAGAAAAAAGAATAAAATCATTATATATAGTAGTAATAACAATACATTAACATTATACATTATAAAAAATGCAATAAAAATGGCTTGATATAGGTGAAATCTTTTATTTATAGATTCTAGTCACATGAGATTTACATTTTTTTCTCTTAACAGCCAATTTTTTTAAAAGGTATATGCTAATTATCGATCTTTCATTTTAAGTTCTGTTTGGGGCATTATGGACATTAAATCTTGATATTTTATGTTGAATAAGTCTTTTTTTCTTTTATCATCTTCCCTCTGCAGCCAGAAAAGTGCCCTTTTAAATGGTGATGGAATATTTTTCGATGGTCCAGCAATGCGAGAGTTATTATTGTCTGCCTCGTTACAGAGCCCAACTAATTCTTGAATATCTGTCTTTTCCTCAACAGTACTGTAAAACATTTATTATTTAAATAATTGGTCAGAATGTTCCATTAGTGTACCAGTAGTGGGCCATTAGTGTATCAGAAGTGGGCCATGTGGCCTACTACTGGTTCTGATAAAAAATAAAGCAAATCTAATTAAATAAAAAGTCTTTACAAGATATAACCTTCTTATTAAACATCACAAAACAGTCTATTTTGAGAGAAAGCATGTGCTCCAGTATTGGCCTTCCTAGGCCCACTACTGGAGCATTTAGTAAAACATTGATCCAAAAGTGGGCCACCCTTCACTATCCATAAATTATCAATATTATTTAATTTAAAGATAGTTTATAATACATTCATTATATAATCAAATAATATCAATAACAATTCATTTTAAAAACAAATAGAATGTATGCAAAAAAATAGTTGAATAAAGAGTTACCTCTTAAGGAAATCACTAAGAATAAGCTAAAAATGCTTCTCTCAGAGACCAACTTCAGCAACAAACTTTCTAGCTCCTAACTAAACAGGAAATAAAAGCTGTGCCTTTGGTATTTAGTTTATAAGGGTTTCAGCCTACCAGAGGCATATCTCTTATTTCGTTGGAATGTTAGAATTTCTTGTTTTTCAACTTAAAAATTCAAGTGGCCCACTACTAGTACGTGGCCCACTACTGGAGCACTTACCTTATATATTGTTTTTGGATAATTATCTATACAGTGAGATTGCTTTTCAGCAAATTTCTACTTTTTTTGCATTATTTATGAATTTATCCTGATTTATTTTTATTAAATCTACAGTGTTCAATGTTATCTTCGTTTCTTTAATAAAAGATATTTATAACCTAATTTTTCTTGTTTTTTTTTTGTATTACACATCCATGTCATTTTTTTTTCTTTCTATTTTGAAGAAATACTTTCTGCCCTTTTTCTGAACAGTGACCTAAAATTGCAATCTTGTAGCATTTCTCACAGAATATTTTCTCTTCATTTTAAGTATTATAATGTTTACCAAGTAAAAATTCCTGTAAGATATGGTATTTTTCAAAATGTTATTCACATTGTGCACAATTTATTTTATCCTTAGTGTAACAAAAAAGAAATAGAACATTATACTGCAAAATTTTTGAATTTTTCAGAATAATGAGTTAAAATATTTTACCTCTATATTCTGATAAGAGGCAGGAGGGTGCAGGCTTTAAACATACTTTTGGGACGTGGAGTCATTTCTTTGAAAATGCAGATATCAAATTATCTATTCATGATCTATCTCAAAATTATGTAGCTTAAGAGTTTTATCCCAATTTGTATGAAATATTAGCCCATGCATTTCAGGTCTACTGTTTAATAAAATGTCACCATCAATTATGTTTTGTGAATATCTACAGTTGAATTTTTATTAATACATTATATTGCACATTAACGGTGCATTGTAAGAAGTAATTAAGTCGCTGAAATAAATGTGTTTTTTATTAGCATAACCAGAGATTTAGAACTATGTCCAAAAAATTTCTAACTCCTAATGTTTAATTACATGTGTAGGAATATAATTAATGATTTAAAACTTTTATGACAATCATCTTGATATTTTGCTGATTTGTCATGCACTTTTATTTATTTAAAATCCAAAAATCATTTGTAAACTTGATATTGTAAATATCATCATACCTCTTTCTGTGGTCCTTTTTGTTTGCAATTATTTTGATTTCTAAGAAATATTTGTACTGTTAGAGAAATTTTTAATCAAAATAGTTTAATTATTTAAATAATTAATATAATTTATATTAATTACACAGGCCTGCAAAAAATACTTTTTGAAAATTGTTTCAGTTTTCATGTTATTTTTAGTGCTGATTCTAAAAATGAAATCCATTTATTTCTATCACGTAAGGATTTTTTACAAAGTGATTGCATATTTTGAAGGAAACAGTTGAAATCGCGAAATTTTGACATTTCATTAATTCATAAATCCATTTAAATTACATTTATATCCTAGTTCAATTAATTGTTAAGTATATGTAGAAAGTTACAAGTCCTTACAGTAACGTTTTTCCTTTACCTCAAAAGTTCTTTTGACAATTTTCCTCTTGTGAACTTTGCAGGGATTGTCTCTTTGTAGCATCCAGCAGTAGTCGGCTATCATGCTGACATTCCATTTTCCTTGATATCGCCTCTCCATTTCCTTTATATCTTGGTGAAATATTTCACATTGTTACTCACTAGCTGCACCTAAAGTTTCAGGGAAATAGTCGAGGTGCGGATCGAGAAAATGAACTTTTAAGCTCATACGTACTAAAATTTTGAAATTTTTTATCATCCCTTCTACAATAGATTTGTAGTTTGGGTCCTTTTTGTTTCCAAGAAAGCTGGTAATAACCAGTTTGAAAGATTTCTTGGCTTTTCTTTCGTTTGTTTCCATTTTAGTCTCAAACTTTTCATCTTTCATCATTTTCCTGATGTCTGATTGTACAAACACCTTCCTTCAGTTTTGCTTCGGATAAACCCGGGATCTGGTCACAAAGTTATTTGAAGCATTCACCTTCTTTCGGTAAAGCCTTGACAAATTGTTTCATAAGACCTATTTTCATGTGAAGCAGTGGAAGTAACACTTTTTTTGGATCAACCAGATTTGCTCTTTGAATATTTTTGACTCCAGGATCTTATGTCTTCCTGATTGGCCATTCTTTCTTAGTGTAATGTTGTTCTCTATCTCATTCACAAAGAAAACGGGGAAATTTCGTTTATCCTTTCTGCTGACCAAGTAACATAGAAATCACTTTCAGATCACCGCAAACTGCCCATTTGTGATCTGAATATGATAGTTTGAGGATGAAATCAAGATTTTCATAGCACTCTTTCAAATGAACTGAATGCCCAACAGGTACAGAAGCACACTCATTTCCGTTATGCAGTAGTATTGCTTTGAGACTTCTTTTTGATGAATAGATAAAAAGTCTCTATTCTTCAGGTTTATATTAGACTTTGAAACTTGCTATGAAGCCTGGAATATCGCTACAGTAAACAAGTTCACCCGCTTGAGGAAAAACCGCAATGAACTCTTGTTCTTTGTTCTGAAACCAAGAAAATGACGTACCAGGAGCTAGCAAATTTTTTTCTTTCAATCTGGAACGTAAAACTTCTGCCGAATCCTTGGGAAGATTTAAATCATTGACTAAATCATTTAACTTAGACTGTGTGAAAAGTATAGGTTCATCTCTAATGAAGTCATATACTTCATCAATTTCAGATTCAGTACCTGAATAAAAAATGTTTTCCACAGTATCTGGAGGGGAAGGAACTGGTATACCAGGTCCAAGGGGGTGGAGGGCAGACATGTGCAAACAGATGAAGTATCCGGTTTCAACTGGTTTCCTCTGTCTTCAATATTGTTTTTAATAGGCAATTTATGTATTCAGAGGAATATTCTAGATTGAAATAGTTTCTTTTTTTGTTTAGTAGTTTAATCCACCAATTTACTATTTTAAGTCCATAAATATGTTTATCGAAGTCATATAAGCAATACTTTTTTGGTTCGAAATATACTAAATTCGTAAAAAATATATTACGATTTGTGATAAAACTGTACGTGATGGAATTTTTTCATTATTTTTCCAGTAATCAGCATCCAAAAAACTAAAAAACACCACTTGCTTTACCGACAATTTTTTCATCGCAGACCTGTGTTATTTATGCTTTGATTATGGAAAAATTCCACTTGTGTTATGTTGTATGTTATTGTCATATATGGTGATTATATTATATCAGTGTAAATGTAATGATAAAATATTAATAGTAACTATGACAATTAATTCTGAATTGTTAACTATTACTATTAATTTAAAATATAAAATGATGAAGAAATTTTTGTGTAGAGCCTATATAGAATTACACAAGCCATTCCTTACAGTTTCAATTTTTATAGATTTATTATTTATTATTAACTTAAACATTGTTAGAGTAATGTATAGAGTTAATTTTTCTTTGGAATTTTCAATTATCTGGCATTTAAATGGAATTGGTTCCAGTAGCCCATCTGTTTCCAGATTTTAAATTATATGGCTAAAGTTAACATACAGGAAAAGTAAATTAATCTTTAAAATACCTTTCCTGAGTAGTGATCTACTCAGAAAAGAGAACTTAATTAGTAATAGCTGCAATTGAAAAAGCTGTAAACTATTTATCATCTGCATATGCAAATTGAATTACCTCAAATTGCATTGTCTTAAATACTAGTTTTACTAAAATTTACATTCCTTTGAAATGTTAAAATGATTGTCATTCCTTATATCTAAAGTGTAGTGACTAGCTTTTGTAAAAAAAAGAAGGAAAAAGCTAAGGACATGTTTATTTCAGATTGTCACATTTTAATCTTTTCACAAAGAAAGAATAATCTCCAGTAACAAAACCATATAAAATATATGTGTAAATTGATTTTTTCTGTGAACAGCCTTTTAATTTAAACTTCAAAGTAGCAAAGAAAACTATATATATATATATATGTGTGTGTGTTATATACAATAACAGAAAGCATTAAGCAAGCGATGCAAAAATGGTTTGCCTGACATTACAAATGCAAACAAAAGGAGCGATATACTCTACACATACAAAAAAAAAAAAAAAACCCCAGAAGCAGCAATTGTTGAGAAAATGTGGTTTGGAATAACAGATAAGGAATGAAATTTCATGTGAAATTTAATGTGAATATAAACAAATATATTCTGGTACTTTTCTATTAACTTGACAGCAGTTGTCACCAAGCTTAAACTGTGATGCTTCAGCCACTTCACTGGTAGCACAGCAGCTACCAAAAGCACACTTAATTAACACCTTGCTTCACAGTGCTGACAAGACATCGCCAATTTCACAATGTAGAGTTATAATACTTGGCACATGTTTTGGCTGTTTTTCAGGTGATGGAAAAATATCTATATTCAATATTTATAATTAATTAAATTTTAATTTATTGTATTTTTTGACAATAATTGCTTTATGGATTCAATAAAAATGGAATTTTTAGTATTAAAATGAAATAAAAACTTTATTTTAGAAACAAGGGCTGTCGATATCTATTGTTAGTCCAGATAGTGCTAGATCCACCTTTTCACTAGATACACCTGTAAGTATTCTCAATTTTGAAAAGTCTTAATTCAGTACATACCATTTTCTTTAATGTTTGGTATTATTTGCCTTTCCTAAATTGTATTCAGCTCATTTTAGAGCACCTAATCTGATTTTTCATGTCACTAATTATTTATTTGCAATATTTGTTTTTATTGGTTAGTACCAGTACAGTTGACTTTGACGACTGTGCATCAAAATTACAGGTTTAATGCTCAGTTTTATTTTGATTATATTTATGCAAGATTCAGCTATATAAAAATGAAATATGAAACAAAACAAAAAAATTTAAATATATTTCTCTGAATTTTATTGTTTTGTTTAAATACATTTTCTTATCTAGGTATTGTTGATTTTGGCCTTTTTTTTATTATTAGTCCCATCTTTTTAAAATATATGTAATACAAATCTTCTGCTTTTCCATCCATAATGATTTTGAAAATACTCTTCATGATTCCTTGAATAATTTGACCATTAAGTTAAATCTTGTGTGTGTGTGTTTTTACATTATGAAAAAATGAGCAGTGATATGAAGCATTTTCTCCAAAATGTTGTAGACCAGTTGTGTGTTAAAAAGCGTTTGTTTTATCATTTTTTATAAATATTTGATGTAACAGTAGAATTTCTTTAAAATAGAATCTTGGCGTAATAAAATTCTTAAATATGAACTGTCTCCTGTGGTAATAGGAAGTATTTAAAATTTTTGATCTCGTCCGTCTGTTTTCTTTTTATAAAGCAGTAAATACTTTAATTATTTATGTAAATTGATTAATATATTTTAAATGGAAAATAGCATTTCCTAGCAATTAACATTTACTTTTATGTCAAACATAATTTTATCTAATCATCATAAAAGAACCAATGTAATTTCATTCATCATTTCATTTCATTAAATTTTAGAAGGATTTCTATTTGTATGTTCTTATTTATAAAAATTTATTCTGGTTCTTCATATCTGGTTTAAATAAACTCAACGTAGAATATGAAAAAAAATCTGAAATTTTACAGCTGTACTATCTTAGTCTAATGTCAGTTGAATACAGACAAGATTATTTCCTCTTTGTTAAAATTAATCTGTACGTTTCTGAAAATGCATTAAGTCCTTTAATTTTATTTATTACTACAGTATCTTGCAGAATTAGCCATTTTCTTCATGGAACACTAATAAAAAAAAACACCTTCAAAATAATTGTGATGAAGTATTACTTGAAGGCTGGATGAAATTATGAGTTCTAAAACATATTTAAAAAATAAGCAATGAGTTAACACATGATATTCACATTGAAAAATGTAGTCACACAATGGTTAAATCCTAAGACTTTATAAATGAAAAATGATTTTCTGTAATAAAATGATGCAGAAAAATTCTTTAATTTCTTTTTATATAAGATTTATGTTGGTAAGGAGATGGAAATAGTATAAATATTTTATTTAAAAAGAATTACGATTATCCGGCATTTAAGTATCTGGAAAGCTCAACTAATCGGCAAAATTAGAAAGTGAGTTTTTCTAAAAATTTTACATCTGCGCGCCAAAATTTAGCTCTCGCACGCCCCCGCCGTTCCATTCACACAGACTATTTATTTCTGGAATGCAACGTCCGATCCACATGGAGGGGCGTAGAAAGGGAAAAAAAGCAGTATACAGTACAGTGACATACACAGACTTGTTTTATGGGAGGGGGGGGGGGGGGGGCAAAGGCAAAGTGGGGAAAAAGGTCCTCACCTTTTGATGAAAACAGACCTAAAGCAAAATCGACAACAAAAAAAAAAAGTAAAGGACGGATTGGTTTAAAAAAAAAAATGCCACAATCTCGACCCCCACCCATTTTCCCCGTCACACTCTACTCTCCGGACTTTTCAGGTATCTGGAAATCGGTGTTTCCCGAACATGCCGGTTAATTAAGCTTTTACTGTATGAAAAATCAAATAAAAACCATAAAAATTCCAGTTACTTGTTATAGACTAAAATAAAATCAGCTGTTTTTAGAACTTTAATTTAGTCTCAACTATAAGAATGAATCTATAGCTAGATGATAATGTTAACACCTTCTTAACTTGATAGAGATCAGAGGCTTTAGAATGTGTTTTTCCCCCTGAAATGACAAACTTCTGTTGAAATTTTGGTGTATTTTGAACTTGCTTATTCTGGATAATCTTTAAATGTCCATTCTTGATTGTTTAATTTGGTTTTTGTAACTATTTTCGTGGTGTCTGAGATCTGAAGCTTCATTGTGGAAGGGCAGATGACTTCTTTATTTGAACATTTTGTGAAAGTTTTAAAGTATTTGTGGATGTGCTGTGATTGGCAAGGAAGATTAAAAGTGCAGATTCAGTTTCCAAGTTTAAAAGTACAGGAGATTCTGTGTGATTTTGATAATCTGTGTTTGTTTTTTCATTTATCATGAAGCAAAAGTGTTTGAAGTTTGCAGTTGCTGACATTTTTTAAAGAATTAGGCCTTGTTTGGCAATCTGTACAAGTTTCCAAATGACCAGAATTGGTGGCTAATCTGTTTATTTTAGCAGGTTGTTGTAGAATGTCTGAACCTCCAACTATAATAAATGTCAACAGCTTGGGATAAAAGATCTAACAGAGCATAAAAGGTTACCGAATTCAATACTAGATAGCAGTTTGTGAGTACTAAATGCTAATGTGATATTTTTTTTAACAGTTGTTTCAGATTCTAAGGTGAACATGCTGAACACATCAGCAAGTTTTCTGAAATTGCAATTTCAGAGACAACTAGTAAATCGAATTTTAAATCAATTAAAAACACACACAACTTTGGCATGGTTCTGGTGCAAAGAGAAATGTTAATGGAATTGGACTAACAAGAGTAAACATTTCTAATTCATAAATAGAATCAATTATGGTTTCTGCTGATGAGTTAGGTTTAATTTAAGCTTCATGACTTTCTTAATCAGCAAAGCTTGCTACTTATTCTGAGTTTTTATTTCTTGAATGCAATAATTCCCATTGTCCTATTTATAGGACAGTTACATTTCACTCCTGTGCCTAAACCAAATGCATTCCATTTTTTTGCTTTGTCTAGCAAGTTGATAGGTATTCCTAAATTATTTTCAACAGGGATATACCACCAGTTAGCTAGATTTTGAAGTCAAAGTACCATCATTTTGAGATTTTTTTTTCTATTTCTCCTTTGATTATTTTTGAGGTAATGCAAGAAATTGGAAAATAATTTTTATTTTTTGATATTTTTCTATATTTTAAAAATCTTTAATATTAACACATCTTTTAATTAAAATAAAAAGGCCACCCACCAAAAAATTTTTTTGGGATTGAACTTTATGTGGCAGTTATCATATTCTTGGTGTTTTAAGCATTATTTAATAGAAATTTATTAAAATCTATACTTTAAATTAATTTGGGCAATAGCTGGTTAAGAAAAGTATTACATGTAGTTTTTATATTTATAAGTATATATTGATTGAAAATTAGCATTATGCAAAGAGAAATACAAATGCCATGCATACAGCTCACAGCATATTTGACAGAAAATGATAGGGATTTTTGTATTGTATTTTGTGAAATTCTGCTTTTTAAAAGAGATAAATTCATAATAAACAAGGCCTTTTGAGTAGTCTGTTCTTATAAATATCCCATAATCACACAGGCTCTAATTTCCTGGCCAATGTGTCCTTGCTATCAGAAGGTTAAGCTAATTATTTTGTCCTGCAAAAGGTTTTGGCAGAGTTAGCCTTATATTTGTAGAAAGATTGATATCAGAGTAATTCTTTTAATCAAATGAGATGATTACAAAATAGCCAAATTATTGTCGTAAAAATCGATTGTGATAATAAAAGATTTGTATCATACAACTGCAATCTTGCTTTTTATACATTAAGTAGAATTGTAATATTTGTCACGTCAATATTTAATAACAGTATTTTGTAACGTCACCCAAGTGAAAATCAGTCTCTTCATATTTATCAGCCCACGCATCATCATCTAAGCCGTTGCAATTCTATCGTCATCTAAGCTGTGTAAACATCTCGCAGCAGTGACAATTTTTGACTTTCTTATTATTAAACTAGCCGCCTACGGCGACCAGCTGGTTCGCCAATCTTGTATTAATAGTAATAAGGCAATTAAGGCTGACATTTTCAACATTTCAATTTTTGTAAGCTGAAAGCAATAATTGCAATAAGGACAAAGAAATGAATTTAAAAACACAAACTGTCAACAGGTTAATTAGTACAACCTAATTTTAATTTTTTATACACAAATTGAATATGTATAGGATGTGTTTGCATATAATGAACTTCGAGTTAATTCCTTATGTTTAAGAGTTTAAAAATGATAAGTAAAAAGATTCTTTTAAGAAAAAGTAGTGGAAAAGCTTTTAATAAGTAATGAAAAATTTGAAGTACAATAATTAAATCCCTCAGCTAAAAAAAATTTACATATTAAAACTAATTAAAACTCAAAATAACTAAATGAAGTTTTTTTTTTCTAAAAAAAAAGAATTGATTACATTTTATGAAACACAAAAATAAATTCATGATAACCATTTGAATCTAGTCAATAAAAACAACCATTTATATATTTAAAAAAATAATGAATTGAAATGCATGAAAAAAAAACCCCAAATCTTGAATAATTATTCTGTGCATAACAAAACTACAAACACACACTAAGAAATTAAATATGTATAAACTATAAAAATGCAAATTATCAAATAATAGCAAATGATAAAAAATGAACTAAAACAGGTATATGGTTTGGATAATAGTTATTCTCTCCACCCAAAGTTACTTCATATCCGTTAAGTATTAAAACTCAAAAAATCCATATCATTCTCGGTGCAAAACAAAATATTCATGATAGGATAATTACTACTCTCTGTGCTTAAAAAAATTTATACACCCATGCATAAAAAAAAATTAAGCACCTATAAAACATGCATACATCTGATTAATCATTATCTCTGCGGAATAAAACATGAAAAGTAAACTTTAGTTACATAGGATTTCTTGCCACGTCACTTCTTTCCCTCTTTTTATCCTTGTATTTCGCATAAATCTTAAATTTTCTGTTCAAATTATCTGTGCAATCTCACTCTGAAACTGTTTTTCACTTTCACTCATTTTTTAAGGGTGATATTACTTGAAAACAGGCATATTCTGGATATTTGCAAATTTTCATGCCGATTTGTTGATTTTTGACCCTATCTTTTAATTTTAAATATTTATATCAATGTAAATAGTCTAAAAAGCTTCACACCTTCTAGACATTCATTTTCGTATGCCTCTTATATGGGTGCATCACCTATTTTATTAGTAAGGTACTCAATCACAGGGATTGCTTGCCACATTACTTTGTAACGAAGAAGCAAGTTTGAGGTTTTTCCCCCTTTTTAGTCTTATTCCACATAAATTTAAATTTTTCTGTTCAAATTATCTGTGTAATCTCACTCTGAAGCTGGTTTTCGCTTTCATTCATTTTTTAAGGGTGATATTAATTGAAAACAGGCATATTCTGGATATTTGCAAATTTCCATGCCAATATGTTGATTTTTGACCCTATCTTTTAATTTTAAATATTTATATCAATGTAAATAGTCTAAAAAGCTTCACATGTTCTAGACATTCATTTTCGTATGCCTCTTATATGGGTGCATCACCTATTTTATTAGTAAGGTACTCAATCACAGGGATTGCTTGCCACATTACTTTGTAACGAAGAAGCAAGTTTGAAGTTTTTACCCCTTTTTATTCTTATTTCACATAAATCTTAAATTTTTCTGTTCAAATTAACTGTGTAAACTCACTTGGATGCTGTTTTTCGCTAGTGCAAATGAAGGTGCAGTCTCGCAGAATATTCCAATAACAGTTTTTAAATCATCAAAATCCACTGCACCAGATTTATCTAACAACAACATTTGAAGGTAGTATCTATCAGTATCCCATAACATTATGGTTTTAAACACTAAGAAACACATACAGACAAAGCTTGTAAAATCTTTATTTAGTATCTATAAACATTAAAAACAAAAATTAAATTTAATAGCTGATGATGTGAAATTCTAAGCTAAAATTGTATGTATCTTAGGAATAATTATTATTCTCAGTGCGAAACAAAATTTACATGCTAGAATTGTAATGTATATGTATTAAAACATGCATACATATGATTAATCATTCTCTCTGCGGAATAAAACATACAAAGTAAACTTCAGAAACATACATTACCTTTCAATAGCCACAGTATAACATTAAATTAAAATATTGGCTAAAATGTTTTTACATTATAATTTTAAACACAATGACACACAAATGTTCTAAAATCTTTCAACTATAAAACACACACACTACCAATAACAGTTTTTAAATCATCAAAACCCATTGCACCAGATTTATCTAACAACAACATTCGAAGGTAATATCTATCAGTATCCCATAACATTATGGTTTTAAACACTAAGAAACACATACAGACAAAGATTGTAAAATCTTTATTTAGTATCTATAAACGTTAAAAACAAAAATTAAATTTAATAGCTAATGTGAAATTCTAAGCTAAAATTGTATGTATCTTAGGAGTAATTATTATTCTCAGTGCAAAACAAAATTTACATGCTAGAATAATTACTACTCTCTGGGTATTAAAACATGCATACATATGATTAATCATTCTCTCTGCGGAATAAAACATACAAAGTAAACTTCAGAAACATACATTACCTTTCAATACCAAAGTATACCATTAAAGTATTGGCTAAAATGTTTTTACATTATAATTTTAAACACGACACACATACACACAAATGTTCTAAAATCTTTCAACTTTAAAACACACACACACTAATAAATTTATTATCTATAAACTGTTAAGAAACAAATTACTAATAATATGATTCTAACAAAAAAGAACTAATTATTATTTAGCTAATTTACCATTCATAACCTATGGTTTAGGCATAAGTATTCATTGATAGTAAGTTTGTTTTGATGTTGCGCGCCGAGAATGAGACGTAGATAAACACCTCTTTGGCCCCTCCTACTTACTCTCGTACCCAAATAACTATAAGATTCTGATGACTTTAAAAATTTATAAAAATTATATAAAATTTTGCACAATAATAAAACTGGTATCGTTGGAAAGATAATTTTTTGCTCTTTAAAATGACATAACAATTTGTTTTGTCCATCAATTCATTCAGAAGTTATTGGCAAAAAACGGCGAAATTTGGTTTAATTTTTAAATAATTTAAATTTGAATCAAAATTTCAAAAAAGCGGCTCCGAGGTGCACATCTTCAGCATCTAAAGTATATCTGTGCCAAATTTGGTAGCTCTATGTTCTACGGTCTGTTCTGTACACCGCCAACAGACACACAGACAGACAGACAGACAGACAGACAGACAGACATTCATCTTTATTAGTAGTAGAGATTATCAAATATAAATATGCCAAGAAATGAAATTTTTTAAAAAATCTATCTTGGATTATCTGGCATAATTTTCTTTTGATTCCTGTTGGAAAATTATTTTGTTGTGTATTTATCTTAAGCAAATCGATTCTTTCTGCCATGGTACAGAACATAGATTTTATGATTTTGATTTCTCTTAGCTATTCATGTTTCTTTAATTAATCTGGTTGAATTTTAATGTTCAAAATGATAGGCACTGCTTTATTTGCTTTTAAAATTGGAGAAATTTCAATTTTTCAAGTCTTTGAATTTTTCTCTCTTTCTTGGACTTTTATATTTTTGATTGAAAACTCCATAGAGTGAGAGCAATAAGATAGCGAGAGACGTGCATGGATGACCAGAGGTCATTTTGTTTTTAACATAGAAGCACTTTTGCCTGAGACAAACATGTGTTGAAAAAAGAAGAACCTTCCAACCCAGAAAATCTTGTATTCTCACTTCACCTTTGCAAAGCACTTGCAGAAATATGTCTTCAGAAATGGGAAAGGTCTTGACAGAAAGCCTTAGGAATCAATTTGAACCACATCAAGATGTTGAAAATCCTTGACTTTTTCAGCGCATAAACAGCTTATTCCAAAAGCCATAGTCTGGGATGGGACCCTGAAACTGATCCAAGCATGTGGAATATTTATACAGAGAATAAATCATAAAAAGTTACCTGCCAATTTTTTTTTTCCTAATATTTTTGATACACTGTATGATCAGAAGTAATTACTTACACCAACTCTGGGAAACTGTAATGGTAATCCTTATTTCAATACCTGATACTGATTTGAAACTTTGAAGTTGTTTACCTACCTCCAGGGTTCGTACTCCTCCTGAAAAACTCCTGAATTTGGTATTTTTTTTTAAGGGCCCTGAAAATTGTGTTTTTTATCCTGATGTTTCTTTTTTTCTCCTGAAAAATTACAATCGAAGAGCAAAAGATAAAATTATGATAAAACATAAAAATAAATCCATTTTTCCTTATTAATAGAAAGTCGCTGGAATCCGGAATTCTTACTTCTGAGCTTACTTAGCGCCGAAAGAGTCTACCGTGCGTGTTCCGAGTCACCACAATCGGGAAACATGGGAGAATTGATATTTAGTATTCTTTTCTGCCAATTTTATAAAAATTGTCCACACTCTACCCCCTTCTCCCCTACAATTGATTTTTTTTTACATTATTCCCTGAATTTTCTGTACTGTACTCCTGAAAAAATCCTTAGAAACTCCTGAATTTTACTATCATATATATAGTATGAACCTTGTATCTCGATACTGAGCAAAGTGTATGGGTTTGTACTCCTTAAATGCCTGAAATAGCATTGCTAGGATAAAAATCTGAGCATGACACCACCTGGTAATTTATGTTATGGAATTGATTTATGAAGGCTCTAACAGGTACAGATCTAATTGTATACTTTTTCTGGACTAAAATTTGGCATAATGGATTAATATCCAAGCTCATATGGTTTGGATTTTCAGACCAATTTAAATTTATATTTGACCCTTCACCCCATTTAGGAAATTGTTTTGTTAATTATATATTAGAAGCAGACCGACAGATAATAGACCCTTGCATTACCATCAGTACATCTCTTCTCCAGCATAAATGCTCTACCCTTTAGCTACATTAATTTCCCTCTTAAATTTTGCAAATGCAATAATGATAAAATATAGTTTTTCAGCTGACTATGATGAAGTGGGGTGCCTTGCTGGACTTCAAAAAGATACATTTTTGCTTCTAAATGCAGGTTGATCATAAATTAACCTTATTGATATACAAGCTCCTAGGAGACGTATTAAATGCAAATGAAATTTGAGGTATAGGTATTTCAAAGTATGTGCTCAAGAGTGAGAAGAAGAAGAAAAACAATGTTCTCACGGTTATGTTAAGGAATAAAATGTTGAAAAAATGAAATGGCAGCAACTACTCTTTTGCATTGCTAATTGACTTACACAGTGATAAACCATGAATGGTTTGGGAATTCACTTGTAGTGAAAGAGAAAAAAAAATGGCATAAGGTGCAGACAAAAAAAAAGTGTTAATGCAGCCTGTGAAGACAGAAGCAACACAAAAGTGAAACATTTTTGTTACTTTCGCAATTGCTCCATGTTCTAACCTTCAAATATTACGACATTTAGCATGTAGAAGATGGTGAACAGCAATGAAGCGTAACCATGAAAAGAGGAATCTGTTGAGTTTTGTGTTTCGAGTCGGATAGTTTACAGATTTTGTATCTATCCATTAATATGTGCTTCACTGCAGTTCACCATCTCCTACATTTAGAGTTTCATCCTGTGTGAAGGTAGATAAGTGCTGCATTTGTCAACTTAATTAAAATGTTTTGTGTTTGTGTTGTTTCTCTGTTGTAATTGGTTGCTTCCATATTTTTTACTTTCGTGTCTTATGGCTGTATGTTTCATGCTACAGATGCCATTCGTGGTTTTTACTGCACCAATCAATTAATAATGCATAAAGGTGAGTGTTGCCATTTGAATTTTTCCAAATTTTGTTGCTGTAACAATACCTGCAAGTTCAGATTTTCTTCTTTTCACTCTGGTACATATTTAAAATACCAATATCTTTAATTTCATTCTTATTTGATGATTGTTGTCTCTGTTAGAAGTTAATATATATAAAGAGGAAGGTATGTGTGTGTTTGTTCGTTTTTTGGTTCTTTATACACGTCGCACCTTTTGGACTTACGATGACCAAATTTGGCACAGTGATAGATTAGCTCAAGAGGGAGCTAACGCCATAAAAATTATTTTAAAATTCAAATTAGATTTTTATTTAATTAAATAACGAAAATTAAGCTATTTTCAGACGTTTTTCACCAATTTCTGAAATTCTTATGGTAAGAAAATTATTTTTACATCACTTTAAAGAGCAAAAAATTATCTTTTTAATGATACCAATTTAATTGTTGTACAATTTTTTCTCTAACTGTAATTAACGCTTCAAAATTCATTTTAAAGGCAATTTGTAACATTGTTTTCTATTGCTATAAACTCAAATTTATTATTTCATCAAAGTTCATTTCATCATCCTTTATTCACGTGTTTTTACCACTGTTAAAGTTAAGAAAATATTTTCTTTGGTCATTGACTTCAATGTAGATTTCTTACTTCCAACTGTTATATTTTGTAGCATGCACTTAACTTTCGTTTTTATTTCGCAGCTTTTAATATGCACTCTAAGATCCAGTGACTTTAGTTTAGTTACTATGCAATGTTTCGTTTAAATTTCACAAATTTTTGAATGATTCTTATCAGTGGCGTAGCGACTGGCGAGTAAGGGAAGTATAGATGCTGCAAATGCTAATTTTTAAAGTAAATTATGATAAGTGGGCGTAAAAAAAATACCAAGCCCCAAGGGCCGTTCGCGCTTTCTAAGCAAATGACGACTGGGTAAAAAAAATCATATCCTCTGGGCGCCACTGACCATGTTGACAAAATGTCAATATGTTTGTATCACTTTTTAAAGTCATGTACAATAAGTCAGAAAATACTATATCCTGAGCGCCATTTATCAAGTTAAGCGTCTTATGATGTAGGGGGGTGGGGAGGTGGGAAAAAGTCATAGTATGATCCGAGCACCACTTACCCTCGGTACGCTACTGTCGGTATATGTAAAATCATTAAAGGTTAACAGAGTCCCATTTGTATTGAAGGGAGAAGGCCTAGGGAGAAAAAGAAGGAATGATGCTTCCGGTCAGGCACACAAACACCAAAGAGAAGATAATGGGGAGCCATAAAAAGCATAAGTATTTCTGTTGTCTCCGTCGTAATGATGGGTATGGAAAGATGGAATTCCAAGAGTTGTCAAACTCGTGTGAAGTGGTTCAAAGTACAGATAAAAAGAAGAGGTTAGTTTAGCTGCTGGCCGAGGGGTCAGAGACAGGAGCGGGCTAAAGAAAATCAATGAAAGACATTACAGTGAAAAATTCTTTAATCAAGTTTAAAGTGTTATAAGTACTTAGACTTGAAAATATTTCTACCCCGATCAACGGCGGGTATATAAGCTAGCAGTGAGTCAATTTTGCCGATAAAATTTCAGTCTCGAATTTAAATCTCCGGTATACGAAGTTATATACAGCTTCCTTATTTATGTTTTGTATTTGAGTGTATTGAACAAAACAGGAGGCCGGTATATTCAAAAATATGGATTCCGAGCAACGCCAGTTTCTCAGCTAGTATATCAATAAAGTTTTTTTTATGACCACCATATTTAAATCTTGGCATTAGTGAACATGATGAGCACATTCTCCTCTCCTACAAATATTAAACGAGTTGTTGTAATATTCATGCTATTTACTTTCTACCAAAAAGGCATTTAAAATTGTTACTGTTCTGAGGATTATTTTAAAAAAGTTTTTGTTTTCGATCATTGAATTATCACAACAATGAATAAATATGCCAAATTGCATAATCAACTAATAGGTCTTGTCTTTCATGTTATCAGTTCTAATTTTGTTTTGCTTCAGTATTTAAGAGAAGTTTAATTATTATTTAGCATAGGAATTGAAGTACACCTAATTTTTTATTTATAATTAACTATTTCTGTGTAGTTAATTGAGTGTAAACTGAATTTCCTTGTAAACAGTAAAATTTCTTTAAATTTATACTTTCAGGGATATTTTTAGATGCATAATTTTAAAATTAATTTTATACTAACATCTTGATTTATTCCTGGAAAGAATTATCAGAAGCTTTTTTTTTTTTGCCTTTGTTACTTTCCTGCCTTTGTTTCTTTAATATCTATTTTTGAAAGTTAGGAGAACTCAAAATGCTTATTTCAAATTAGTAGTTGGTTTTGTGTAGTCTTCTGCAGAACAAGGGAATTGTTGGTGATGAAACAAGATCTTTTTGAACATTCAAGCTGTTTTAAGAACTTTCAAAGCTGAAATAGAAATTTTAATGCTTTGTTTTCCATTTATTCTATCATTTCATAAATGGCTATTTTATTCATCAATAAGGAGCTTTTCTATCTTCATTGAGCATAAACCTTTTTATTATTTATTCTTAGAGATTTTTAAGGCTGGCTTTTAATTTGAGATTTTTCATCTCGGACTTCATGTTTTTAAATTCCTCAACTATTACTTGATTTTGAGTGATAGATTATCTTTCATTGACGTTTCAACATGCACGGTGATATTTTGAAAGCAATACAACTTGTACAAAGACTGAAGGTATTGATTATGCTGTAAAGTGTTCTATTTCTGTTCGCATAATTGCTTTCTTATTTATGCCGGAAACCTTTCGTGGTTGGGATAGATAAAAGTTTTATTCGTGTTGTTTTTAAACACTTCTGTTCCGTGGAGGTTTCTTCGTTCTCCAAAATTTACTTATTTTAAAAACATTTTAACATTAAGCTTTGAATTTCTTTAATTTTAATATGGTGATTGGACTTGTGCTTTGTTTATGTGTGTGCCCTTTCTTCGAGGTGTCTGAAAATACTTTTCTCTTCTAGGTATCTAAGGACACAAAGCCAATTGTAACAATAGATAAAACCCCTAAGCTTCCAACTCGTTCCTCAGTTGCTACAGAGAGCAAGGCAACCATTTCACAGATTAAATCAGTACCTAATTCATCTGCAGAAGTTCGAGCAGCTGGTGGACAGTCAACCAGTCAGCCAAGCTTTCAAGATGCTAAAATACCCGGAAGTATTACTAAGTCAGTTAATCCTAGTGTAACTGGTTCAGAGACTAGAGCATTTGGTTCTCAAAGTTGGAGTAAATCAGTTCTGTCTGTGACAACTGAAAACAAAGCTCAGGGGACATCTAATCTTGTAGTACAACCTGAAAACAAAACCCCTGTTGGTGTAGGACGCAATTCACAAAATTCACCTGCATTTCCAGAAAACAAAGTTCAGAATACTCGAACTGTTCCAAACATTTCTCAGGTGACTGATAATAAAAGCCAAAGCAGAATTAGTCAAATAGCAACCCTTTCGGAATCTAAAAACCAAGGAAGTCAGAGCCGTAACCAAAGTCAGTTGACATTTGAAGGAAAACTGCAAACTGGTCAAGGTCGTGTTACTATCAGTTCCCCACCATTGGAAGTGAAAACCATAAATTCCAATCTGGGTAGGTCAAGTCAGAATTTTTCTGCAGCCATTCATGAAAACAAAAGCTCTGGTGGCCAAAGAATAACAAATTCAATGTTGAGTAATAATCAGTCAAAATTGAACCAAAATAGACCAACAGAGGTAAAGACTCCTAATCCAGTTCGAGTTACACAGGTAGTAAAAAGTACACCTGTAGAAAAATTACGACCAAATGTTAATGAGCAATCTTCTATAAGCTCACCAATCTCAGAAAGGTCTTTAAATAATCCATTTAGAATAGCTTCCACATTAGGAAAAAAAGCACCTGCCTCTGAAGAAAAATCTGTTGTTAAAGTTACTCGTGTATCTCAGAATGTGTCCGTGGTGTCTGAAAATCAGTCGTCTGCTCAGTCCAAAATTTCTCAAAACATGTCGATGCATTCAGAAAGCAAAGCAGTTAGTCAAGTTGTAAAAGTTTCATCTGTATCATCTGAACTGTCTCAGAAATCATCAGTTTCATTTGGTAAATAATATTCTCTTAACATCTCTTTCCTCTGTCCTTTCCCTATCAAACTTCTTTCTCGTCTTCAATGTAGTTAATAAGATATTTTTGTATAGCAGAGTGGAACTGTGGTTGAATTTTTTTTTTGGTGTAAATTTCTGTGTTTTCAATGTCAAGTTTATTCTTAATGTTTTAACCGATTAGAAATGAAATTAATTTTTTCAATTTATTCCAAGATATGTCATAACTTAAGCTTTAATATAATTTGGTAAATTTCACATTCATGTGTATATTGATTCCTTTGATCAACCTATTTTTATTGAGTGAAATTGAAAAAAAAAAAAGAATAAACATGCCAGTCATTTAACTATATTTACAAAAATTGCTTGTTTATCCACCAATTTCAAAAATCTGAGCTTAGGTTTCAAGCAAAATTGTTATTTAATCATTAAATGCAAGAAAAATACTTGAAATCCAAACTTTCTTTTAAACTCTTAGTATGCCAGATTTCTTGCTAAGTTTATTTGCTTTTGTTTAAGAAATAAATGGAAATTAGAGAAGCTTAATCAGTTGAAAATTTCTGCGATTTCGTTATTGTTCATACTTGACTGTTTGTTGTTCTGCGTGCCTTCTTGCAGTTCCTTGTTATGCATGTTTCATATTTTGGGTTTCTCAATATCTATTTTGAATTTCTCTTTTCATATCTTTCCATGTCATTCTGAAACTTGATGTTCTTTTGAGTAGAGTTCTTGAGAGAGAATTACAATAATTATTTTGAAAACTTTTACTGACTTTTAATTTTAGAAATTGCCTTTATTAATATTGCCAGTGAAAGAAAATGAGCAAAAAGGTGCATGTGTTGTGCTTGCATATGCAAACAACCTTTTTCTACTTATTCAATTGCTTTCATTTCATTTTCTATCAAAATGTTTGCAAGGTCTCAGAAAAGTTAAAATTGAGAATTGAAATATACTGAATTTTATTTTTAAAATCAAGAATCCTATTTTTAGAGGATATAAACAAATTCACAGAGACAAATTCCAGATTTATTTACCTATTTGTCCTATACACTTTCTTTTGGGATTTTTTATGCACTTTTTTTAGGTATGGAATTTGTGTTTATTGGTCCATCGTTATTGGATTTTTTCCAAATTTATCAATTTTGATTGTGTTACATTTGCATAGCTGTTAGAAATATCAAATCATGTCAAAATATTTTCAGCAGTTATAAAAAATGGCGCAGGTAAATGCTTTATGGCATATTTTTAAGTGTGCACTGATGAGAGTTGATTCTGAAAAAAACTAGCAATGGGAAAATAAACCAAATTTATTAAAATATTTCTAAGTTTTCAAAGTTATTTCTATTTTTAGAAACTGATATATTGATGCCAGTTTGATAGAATATATTCTTTTGTTTCTGGTGCTAAGTGATAAAAGTTAACTAGCGCTGTTTAGAAAATCCTTTTTATGTGTTTCGTTGCAAATACTGTGAAACACCCATGCTTATTGTAAAATACCTAAAAAATTATTTCATCAATAGCTTATGAGGGTTGAGGAACTGAGCATAAAATTGGCTGTTTCGTAACAACTGTATGTGCAAAGTATAGTCTCTTGTGGTATGAGGACTGCATAGTGACAGTCTTATAGTACTAGATAGTTATTAGAAGTATGCAAATGAGTTTGGGACTGTTTCAAGATGGTGTAGACGATTTTCTCTCTCATGGCTGTATACCATCTATATGATCTTTTTCATTTGACTTAAAATAGAAAACTATAGTCTGATATTAAGGTTTAATGGCTGTAATTGGTGACTGAAAGTTCAAAATGTTTCAAATGTGGGTTACAGTGGCTTGAGTGTTTATAGTTTGCATTGAAAATTCACGTAGCCACATATATATCCACAATGACTTTTATTTTATATTAAGATAAGTTTTCTTCCTTATTCACCAATCAATGTTGATGAAAATGTTTATGAGTATACTTAAATATATAAGAAATCCAGCAAAAAATAAACAAAACCGGTAAGTATTTATACATGGTCAGGAAAAATTTTGGAAATGAAGTATGAAGTTTCACGCTGAGAGGACTATCATTGAAAGGGAAAAGGTTATATATAAAGTGAATTTAAATTATCTGAAATTTCACAAACTCTTAAAATTAATTTTTCATCAATTACTACCCCCAAATAAACTTATTTCATTTATTATTTTAAAAGACATACTCTGCCACATAAGTTCAACTATCGCATTTCTTTTTGTAACAGTTCATCAGGAGTAAATTCCACATCATGAAACATCTTCATCTTGGTTATTTAAGCTATTTTCAACGTGATTCTCAGCAATTTGTTTCGAGTAGCTTGTTCCTGCAAAATATGCAAAGTTTTTGTCTTGGTTTCACTTTGAAACCCTTAGATAAAATGATCTTACTCTGTTCTACAGTTACAACATGAAGCATTTTTTAATTGAAGTTTTATGTTTTTAAAAAAAGTCGTAACATAACCTTTTGTAAAAATTCATACTTTTTCCCAAAACAGACTTTGATGATGAAGACGAGTAGTTTTTAATTTATAACTTGATTCTGTTCTCTATTTTAAAAGAGTCAAATCAGTTTTTCAATAGCTTGAATGGCTTTTCTGTGGACATAATTCCACAGACAATGACAATCACTGCGAGGAACTTTCCCCATATTGCACTTCTCTATTTTTCCAACATTAAAGACATATGCATTAACTGGGTGGTTACACCCCCTGCTCGCTCAGATCCCCAACCCCCATGAGTCACGTTGCGATTCTTTTGGGATCACTACGTGATCCCAGCTCGCTTCGCTTGCTCGCCACAAAGTTATGCATTTCTGCAAGTAATAAGAAATTATAAATACATTAATTACTGAAAGTAAATTTAAATTATCTGAAATTACATAAACTCCTAAAAGCAATTTTTCATCAATTATTAAAATTAAAATCTTCTGGTAGCACAGAGATATATATGTAAATGTTGGAAAGAAATTTGAATGCTAATATATATAATTCTAAGATGTTTAAAAATCGAAATTATTTACATCAATCACAAATCAGTCATTTAAAACTTCTTTCCATACACAATATCTTCAACAGTTTTATTTGCCCTAACTTCATTCCACCAAAATTTTAAACATGCCCTATTTTCAATGAAATGTTGCTGAGAAAAGCTTACCCACATGTATTCACACTCACTCCAATTATTATTTAACCAAGAAAGATATTGCTTTACTGTCTGGGCAGTTATTTATGCGCTAAACCTCAGAAAATTTAAGTTGTCAAGAGATGATATAACCCATTTTACAACTTTTCACCTAAAAAAGGACTATTTAAAGAGAAAAGTGGCTTGAAACATGCTCAATAACTATTCAAAATTGCAACCATAATAATTATGTATTTTTAGCTTTTTTACTCATGTTATGTTGCTCAGAAAGCTTCCCCACAGACTCACTACAATGACAATTTAGTCAAGAACAACATTTTTCTCTGGTTCGTCACTTGTGTTTTTTAAAACTCAGAAAATGTGATAAAAGATGAAATGGCCCATTCTTCAACCTTTTAACTAAAAAGGGCAAATTAAGGAGACATTCATTTGCCTAATCAAAACTGCAAGGCTTAAAACTTATTTTGTTAAAGCTATTTAATTAAAAAAAAAAAAAAATGTTGTCTCGGACTTTCTGCTGATGTAAAAAAACCAAGTCTGTGAGCTGTTGCCAAATGGCGATTAAGAAATTCAACCCTTTTTTGTCGCGACATAAAGAATTCTATATATATATATAGAGAGAGAGACAATATATTCTTTACAAAATAATATTGATGTTATTTACTAAGCAAAATTGCACAAACTTAGTTGTTAATGAAACAGTTACAATAAAACAAAATCTGGGCAGTTAAGTAAAAAAACTAAACTAGATGAAAATAAATAAATAAATAAATACCCTGTGAAATATGACCACCAATTGTGCATGTTACACTGGCAGTAGTCCGTAACTTACTGATTAGTAAGGTAACTAACTTTTTTACAATGAAGAGGAGGATACAAATAAATTGAAGGAAAAAATATTTTAAATAAAGAGACATTTATTCATTTCAACCATAATACAGACTATTACTGTAATGCATACTTTGTACTTTAGTATGTTAAATATATAATAAAAACATTTTATATTGTAATTATACTTACATGCCGATCAATTATTATTTACATGAGTACGATGGATCAACTCGGCATCGATCGAATACAGAGATTTGCAGATTAGTCTTCAAATACCTAAAAAGAGGAGATGTTGCAGAACATTTGTCGAGAGAGGATGGTTGGTCACCTTATGATTAGTTAATACCAAGTTCTGGATGCTGAGCAGGCTCACTTGTTTGAATATACTCACATAAGACTTGACTTGTTTAGATGAATTTAAGTTGTGTGTGCCTGCTCAGTAGGCAGACCATCACATGGTCTTGTTACAGCTTGAATGCTTTGATTGCTTATTATAAGATTCCCTGAAATAGCAGTTTACTAATAAGTTGACTAGAGTATGGAACTAGTATTTAAAGCTAAATTAAATTATATTTATAAAATTTTTATATTTTTCTGAACGGATCTTAGAATTAATAATTCTATCTCTATCATGCACCACCAAATTTTTTATCTATTTTTTTGTGTTTTATTTTAAAGCTCTTTCATTTGTGATGAATGAGTCAAGTGATTTCTAATTTTGAAGTTAGTAAAAGTAATGAAAGACTGAAAAAAACATTTTTATTTTTTTCATGTGATAGAGTATATCTTTTAGAATAATAAAATTATTTTTTAGTATCCTTTTTCTTTTCAATGATGGTCCTTTTAGTGTGGGACTCCATATTTCATTTCCGAAATTTTCAGAATTTTTCCTGACCATGTATAAATAGTTGCCGGTTTAACCCTCTAAGCGTTGTGCACGTATTTTTCCATTCCTCATACTGGGTTTAAAAGCAGATAATTTATGTTTATATGTATAATTTATTAAACTACCATGGATAAATTATTCTTAAAATTTCAGAGACTTGATTATTACTATAGATCCAATTATTCACTTTAGTAGCAACTTTTGAGAACTTTAAAGCAAGTACATCAAAAGAGCAAATCGCTCAGAGGGTTAATTTATTTTTTACTGGATTCCTTACAAATTAAAGTATACTTTTAAATATTTTCATCCACATTGGTTGGTGAATAAGAAAATAACTTATTTTCTGTAAAAGAACCAGCTGTGTTTCCTAAGCCTAATCCAGTGGTGCTCAAACTATTTTCATTTACGACCCCCTCACTTTGTGTAAAATTTTCACGGTCCCTTTGGGGGTTGCGACCTCGTTTTTTGAAGAAAAGCCTTATATTTTTTATTGTCAAATAAATTTCTTTGAATTCAGCAGTCCACAAAAATTTTCTTGCGACAATCTGAGGGGTTGCGGCCCACAGTTTGTGCACCACTGGCCTAATCGATAAAAACCTTGAAATTCTGGAAAACTTGAACAGGCTATAAAACTTAAACTATTTGAGATAAAGCAAAAATATTTTGTATGCTTACTTAAATCCATAAAGTGAATGAACATGCCAAGTTTAATCAAAATCGGAGATCATGGGTGTCATGGTGTGGTTGAATTGACCTGAAATGACCCGATAATGTTTTATTCTTTCTGTTTATAATTTAAATATGAAAATGTACTTTTAGTCACACTATGAATTTACTAATGCTCTGTTGGTGCCAATTTAGTATCGTTCTACAATGTTATAATATACATGGATCAATACAATCTTAAAACTGTTTAAAAAACAACTTGCACAGTTTTCAATAGTCTTGTTTTATTACATCAAATTTTCTGCCTAAGATATATTTTGAAATTGTTATCTAAATAAGAAGTTTTAGTTGTATATTTTAATTATTTGGAAGTAAATTATAAACAGATTGTACATCTTTATAACTAAGAGAATTGAACAAAATTACACTTTCTCTAACTTGTGTGATACGGATGATGATGGAAAATCATCCATGCCTTCCTGTGCAATAATGCCTCTCTCCCTCAGCACATTAACTGTTATATTGCAGGCTGATTGTCTTATATAATTCTGACAATGTACCATACTACAACCAATCATCATAATGTTATATCCGAGTTTGTCCTCCAGATTTCTAAGAAATGAATGCATGGTTGGCAGTTAATGCACTAATGTATGGCACTAGTAGTTGATGGTGTGTACCTTAATATTGAAAAGAAATATAATTTAAGGCTTAACTACAAGGAATAGTAGTATTTGGTAAAAAATATCAAATTGGTCATGAAATTGTAGTGTTATAAAAATATTGTATCATGTTCAATTTTAATAAAGTTAATTCAGCTATTTGAGATAGTGCAGGCTTTTGGCTGATGCTGATTGGGTATTAACAGCAGTAATGATATTTTTCTTTCTACTGGTACTTGGATTAGCTTATAATTTTCTATCAAATTAGGTGCAGCTTATCATGTACACTCAATGATGCTGCATTTAAATATTTTTAGTCATTGACTTTTGCAAAAATTCTCTGTTACTGTAAAAATATTGCTCTCGTTCCTTCGGTGTCATATTAAATATCAAGAAAGGAAAACTGCTGGGTTAGGCATTGTCTAATATTTCTGCTTCTTGGTGACTTGCTTGCAGTAAATTCCAGAAGGAATGATTGTTCTTGTTTCCAGAATCTCAGCAGATTTATTTTTCTCATCAGATGGCAGATACTATCCATTTTTGAGTTATAGTAGGTGTTCAATCCATTGGTTACAAAGCGTCGAATCTTTAAGTGGTATGGAGCAGAAATTCTAAAAGTATATTAATAGCTTAATCATCTTGTGCCGATATGTTCAAGCATTTCGTAAGTTAAGGAGGTATAGCTGGTTTTCTTATTATCTTTACCTCAAAAGTGTAAATTTTTTTTTTTTTTAATTCCTATGATGATTCTTATTTTTTTTTGCTGAAAAGTAAAAAATTTCTTATGTTGACTTGAACTTTTTATTGCCATAAAGAGTTTAAATAAAATATGACTTGAATATAAATATATATCAAACAATATAATGAATTTGTTATTAAAAAATGTTTTTTATAATTTATATCGGATTTGTAAATTATATTTTTTTCATTTTGATTCGATCTGCTTTCTATTTTTCTTCCTGTAGCATTGTGTGAACTGTCTGAACTTCTATATAATCCACTCCCCTTCTTTTTTTCTGTCTTATCATTGTCAGAAGATTATAATTCTTTGAGCTTTCTTGTTTTTTCATTTTTCTGCGTGAAGTTTATATTTTACAGGCAGAATGCTGCACTGTCATTTCAATCCATTTTATCCCTTTGTCATTTTGAACAATAAAGTCCAGTTTTCAAAACTTTTTCCTGTTCAGTGAACAGGACATGCTCTGAGAAACATTTTTAGAAACATTCTTGTTGAATTCCCACTTTTAAACAGGTCTTATATATTCTGGACAGAATTTATAGTATTAAAGAATTAATGGTGTCTTCAATATCCTCTGATTCGTTCCTGCTATTTATTGGCAGGCAACTTAAATTCCAAGTTTTACATGTTATTAGTATCAGTTTAAGCCAAGTAATTATCAGTTAAGATAAAATTTCTGTGCATGTTTTCTTTTTCTGTATTCATGCATTTACTGAGAATATGCTGTCATATTTATTTCTAAAGCTTGAAACACTTAAGTTTTTAATTTGTTTAAAATTCAATGAGAGATGTTTAATGTATTCATTCCAGTTTTGGAGAAGCAGTAAAGAAAAATTCTGATGTTAAGATTATTTTTTGGTTCATTTTTTCAAAAAGCTTCAATTTTTTTAATGAGGATCGGCTTCTTTATTCAGGGAGATATTTCATTTTTATATCAGAAAATTAAAAATTTTGTGACCATGAATCATTGGTCATCTCGTAATGTTTTTGTTACATTTTCTGTTAAACTTAAATGTTTGTGCTCATTAAGGTTAAAATTACTCATAATAAAATTTTATTATAAAAGTTACAACTAATGATTTGCAGTAAACGACTGAATAGAGTTTGTTAGAAAAAGTGTTTACAATACCATTGGCTTAACAGCAAACTAATCTATCTACAAAATTTTTTTTGAGACAATGTAGTGTATGCACTTGGAAAATAAAGGATTCCTTTGAATTGGATCTAATTATTAAAGCATTGGCTGCCATGAAGTTGCTGGCTGCCTTGGTATACCTTTTCTGTTTTGTCAGGGATCTCTTACTGATGTTCTAAAAATTAGAAGGCGCATTGAGAACCACATGCTGACCTCTGGATGAAACATGGAAAATATATCTGGTGTGGTTGGCAGGTTGAAATCCATGTTTCCTGCCAAAAGGTAATGTGGTGCTCTTGCATGTTACAGAAATAGCAGCATATAAATTAGCATACTTATATTCTTAGCTTATAAACCACATGTCATTGTAACTGACTTGCTGAATTTCTGAATAAAACACCACTAAAGAAATTTCATAAGCTAACGATATAAGTATTTAATTTGGCTCGGTGGAATATCTAAAAATTCACAATCTTGTCAACTTCAACTTTAGAAACTCCATTTCCTGACAGTAAAACAAGAGAAAGACAAAAGAAGCAGAAAAATACGAAAGAGATATCATGAGCATTACGTGAAAAATAAAAAAAACTCGGGGAAAGAATGAAATCCCAGAAAAGGGTCAAGAAAATGAATAACCCTTTGTCAATGTTGCAATAAATGGTTCTGCACTGTATATTATTCACAAATTCACGGAGCTTTTGTAATATTTCAGTTGATTCTAACAGTTTTACTAATAAAGAACTGGAATTTTTTTTTATTTATTTAATATGATTCTACACGTTAACCATTTTTGCAAGTCATTTTTATAAAAATGTAGCAAAAAATTGTGTTATACTTATTATATCCTTATTGTGTGTTATGTGAACATGGGGATGATGGCATCCTCACAACGCCTGGGAAAACATGTTTCACCTAGAAGCCACGAGGCTGCCACCAAATAAATTCAAATGCACATATCTGTAATATTGGAACTCGCGGTACTATATGTACTTGCAGAAACAAAAATGATTTTGATTTGGGCATCTAGTTAACCTACATACTTGCAGCAATCGGCAGCCTGTGTGTTAAATTGCAACTGCCTGATATTACAGAACCCTTTGTTTTTCAAATAGTATAGTACAGTACATTATCTCAAAAACAATTTTTGTGAGTAGTATTATTTGATATTAAACTGATGATTTATGAATTTTAATTAACACTGTCACAGCCATCCTTGTTTCTAGTGGTGTTTTATAATTAAAAATATTCAGCTGTAAAAATCTGATTTCTTCTTCAAATGAAAGCAGTTTCAGAATTTTCTACATATTTTATTTTTCAGATAATACAGCTAATAGTCCTGCAACTCCTGTAATAAACACCATGTCTACACCAAGAGGAACAGCTAAGAGACCACAAGCTGCAAGGGTGGCTAATAGGTGAAAATACTTTTTATTCTAAACTATTTCTTTACAAAAAATAATTACATTAGCTTAATTGAATAATCAATTTGGAATTCAGGTGAAAGTGCAGATTTGGTTTTTAATGGGAACTGAAAACTGGGACTGTATGATATTAGTAACTTGAAGGTTAAATTTTAAAAGTTTGATTCTTCTTGAATTCTATGTTGTGGGTTTTTCCCCCCCCCCCCCAAAGTGAATTAAGGTTGGTCTAAAAAAATTGTAGAATTTTTTGGGATTTTCTAGAGAAGTTGGAGGTTACAGTTTTTTGAAGTGAGCAAAAATCTTCTCTGATTTTCTTAATTTATTATTTTTATTTTACATTTTTAAACATATCAGAAATACCCTAATTTTTTTCTATTAATAAAGGTGTAGGGAGGAGGACCCTTCAAAAATTACTATTATCAAGACTAGAAATTCTCCGTGTATGGCCTACAAGGAACATTAAATTGTCCTGTTCCTTCTTTAGAATCGTCTTGAAAGAAAGCAGTGGAATTTTTTCAGAATATTTCTATTAATCAGGTCTAAGAAATTTTTTTACGGAATTTAAATCTAGAACGATGAATCACAAAATTATCTATTAAATTGTTCCAGATAAGTTGTATCTTACGGCTGCTTGTAAAGATTTTAATGTGTAAAAAAGTTTTTCACTGAGATAGAAATTGAAGCCAAATCTTGAAATATGTTTCTTGGGTATGCATTGAGAAATGTAGGAATAAACAAAGCAAGGAAAAACTTTTAGAAATAATCTTCGTCATTTGTCCCATATGGCAAAAGACAGTTTTGGAAGAAACAGTCAACTCCCCTTCAGCAATATCTTGTGATTTAGTTACTTTGTGTCAAAGACAATGTATCACTGCTATATTGAATTATTATTAGTATTAATATGCAATACAAGACTAATGACTGTATGTTTCCATATGAATTTGTAATAAAATCTGGATTCCTCGGATTTTTTAAAAATCATAAAACTCGAGTGCAACAGAGGAATTAAATCTTAAACAAAATATATCTAAACTTAATCAATTGTTAGTGCAATCTGCTAATGCAGGAAATTTAGTTCTGTTGATTATTCTGAAGTCTGCTTCTAATTGCCTCACCTTTGAATTTTGGATGTAAACTTTTGAAACAATAGTCTTGATGATTTGTGCAATGTTTGTCAGATTTCAAATGTCATGTTTGTGATTTATTATAATAACAAAGATTTTACTTGATCCATGCTTTGGGATAATTTCTTCTTTCTCTGTTTGTTTTTAAATTATATTTGTGATAAAAGAATAGATATTGTCATAATTTTTAACTTTTATTCTATTTAGCACTCCTGTAGCAAAAAAGAAGTGTACAAAAAGAGCATCTCTAGGTACTGAGGCTGGTGCAAAGCGTTTACAGAATCTTGACGCATCTTTCAGTTCAGAGGATGGTTCTCCTAAAGAAAAGCAGTTTTTTAATATGAAGTTAGTAAATATTTTCTAGTCTTTATTCACTTATATTTTTGTTTTTTCTGGAAAGAGACATTTTGTTTGAGTAACACAACTACGAACTGTTAAAAATGCCTGAGTGAAGTAGGGAAAATCTTGGCCTGGATGTGAAAGATCTGATCTTGGCAAAATGTATTGTTACATTTTTAGAGAAGTTTCTATACAATTACAAAACATTGTAAACAGGGTTGCGGTGATTTAAATCGGTTGATTAAAATCACGATTTAAATCAACTGATTTTTTTTAAATCACTGATTTAAATCACATTATTTTAAATATCAAGTTAATCTGCTTTAATGAAATAAAATTGTTCATGTATCTTTAAATAGTGATTTAAAAATATATTTAAATGTATATTTAAAGAAAGAATGTATAGAACACAAAAAATATTTCATTGAATTGATGTAACTAGAGTACTTCCATATCTTTATTTTTGAGAACACAAGCAAATTAGATTTTAAATAAATCTCTAATGAGCAACACAATAAAATGAAAAGTATGAGATGCTCCTTTTTTATAAAATAAAAATGTTGTAAAAGGATCATGTTCACAAAGAAAGAACATGGTAAAATGCAGTGAGTTTCATTTTAATATTGGAGAAAACTAAATAGTGTTGGGGGACAACAAAGTTTTTATATTGCAATAATGTTCAAATGTAAGATAATTAAGTAATACATATAAATGTTCCAAAAGAAATACAAACATCTACATAATGCAATTTAAACCATGATCTATACTTATAAAAGGCAATGCCTGTGTGTGCGCGCACAGATATTTTTCAAATAGTTTGTTTGAATGAAATTTTTTTTAAATATGTTTTTTTTTAAAAGAAAGTACAGCTTAATGACTGGTTTGTTGTTATATATATATTATTCTATGACTGTAGGGCTCATTGTCTAATATACAAATATTAAATATATATATATATATATAGTTTTAAAAAATCATTAAAATAAAAAAAAAATCTTGATTTAAATATAAAAAGAATCAGATTTAAATCAAATCGATTTTTTTGAAAAAAAATTTTAAAAATCGACAACCGTGATTGTAAATGTCCTAGATAGGCTTTTTAGATGCACTCTTCCTGCCGCTATAGTTCGGAATGTCCCACCTGACCTTCAATTTAGCTAAATGTTTTTAAATTTAGGGGGAAGGAATGATAGTGGAAGAAAATTGATTTATTTCATTCTGTTACCTTTATGCCAACAATCTTCTGTCATAGTAATAGTTTTAGTTATAACTCTTTTAATATATATTACATTGAGTTTAGCCCTTTCATGAATATTGCACACGTGCATGTTTACTAAGTAATCAGTATGAGATTATCAAAACGCAATATTTTTTGCTAACCCTTCATTCAAATATACACTATAGAGATTTTGGATATTCATTTTGTTAAACTCTACTGTTGATTAGTATGTTCTACTCTTAAAAATTGCTTTTGTTATATTTTAATAGTACAACTACCTTAGATGTCCTTGATTATGATTTTTAGGCTATCCGATGAACTTATCTTCCATTGATAATTATTTTAAATAGGTGAATTTTAGTCATGGATATTGTGTGTTGTAAGAAGCTGAAAGGCAATTAGATCGTTTACAAAGCAATACTTATTTGTTTTTTTATGCATACCATGTTCTGAATATAAATATAATCTTTTCATTTAGAGGCTTAACTCCTGGTTTAACAATAACTCCTGTTGGTGGTAGTGCAACATCTGGTGCAAATCCAAGTACAAGTGGAAATACTGCAAAAGCAACTGTGAGTTTCAATTTAAGTTTTAGCTGAATTTTATTTGTTTATATGGATTGTTCAGAGTTAAAGTGGATCGAGTCCGTATTTTCTCCATTTTGTACTAACACTGCCGATCAAGTCCGTAGTTCATTTTTTATTCACCAGGCAGCATGAACAGTTAGATGTCCTCTGTTATTTTAAATGCAGCTGATCAACTCTGAGAGCTGTTTTCTCAGAAATGAATCTCGTGCATTTGCTTCACTGTTACTCTGAACACTTCATATGTCTGTGTATTTTAGTCTTGTTCATGCTAACAGTACATGTGCACCACTAACAAAACACTGGCCCAGAAGTGGACCATTACAAATTTGACACAGAACACTTACAGAAACTAACATATGCAAACTTTACAAATTCTGAAGACAATTCTGTAAGAAAAAATGCAGGTTCTATTACGCAGTTCATTATCAATGCTTTTAGAGCATGTTTAATTTTAAATAGTGCTAGCTTTTCACAAATGGTTCAGCTTTGAAAATTGGAAGTAATTCTCAATTTGTGATCTGTATTGTTGGCCTAGCTGGGTAGGGGAAACAGTAAGTAATTGAAAAATCTAAAACTTTTATGTATTAGCTTGAAATTTTTTATGGCTCCACACCTCAATTAAGTTGCTAATGGGGGAAAAAAAAAACTTTGCATGTTCATTATTTAAATTCATCTCGATTAAAATATTGATTTCTCTCATTTTTTAACACAATACTTAGTTCAGCTTGTTATTTGGGTAAAAGCTTAACAACTGCTGCTCGAAACTCGACTTCAGGATTCGCAAAACTCCGATAGTTGAGTGTGGCCAGGGAAAAATGGGTGGGGGGGAGGTTACCTTTTTTTTTAAAAAAGATTTTTTCCTTGCCAAATTTGTTTTGTCATTTGCATTAAATATAATTTTTAAGAATACTTCTGTATCTTCCATTACATTGTATTTACATAATATATTATGAAGATTTTAATTTAACATTGATGATTTAAAAAAAAATATGATCTGTAGCCAAATTTTTATCATAAATATATAGATTGTAAAAATATAAAAATAGCCGACGAGACTGAAAAATATTCTACTCAGCAAGCATAATAAAACTCTTTTAAGTGATCATAAACAAATCCCAGATTGAATATCAAAAGTAATTATCTTGTAGAAGATTGCAAGGGTGCCTCCTTGAAGATATGCATGCCTCAATTTCTTCTGCACTGATATTATGTAATCGGAATCAACATCTGCTGGTATTTGGAGGGTAAATAAATAAAGGAAAAGAAAAGGTGTAACTAATCTGGGTAACCCCCCCCCCAAACTTTTTATTATTGATTCATCCCTTTACCTTTATTTATTTTTTTTTTGGTTCTCACTTTTGCTTTTGAATCCCCCATAAAGCAAGTCTCTGTACGTCAAAAGTACTGTATATTGCTTTTTTTTTTCCTTCTACACCCCTCCGTGCGGAGCGAACATTGCATTCCAGAAATAAATTGTCCGCGTGAATGGAACGGGACGCGCGCGTTCTAAATTTTGGCGCACAGATGTAAAACTTTTAGAAAAACTCATTTTCTAATTTTACCGGTTACCAGGGTTCCCACGGTCCTTGAAAACTCTTTGAATTTTATTTGCCATACTCGGGGCCCCGGAAAAGTACTTGAACTTTTGTTGGGTCCTTGAAAAGTTGGGAAGGTACTTGATTTTTTTTTGTTGGGTCCTTGAAAAGTCCGTGAAAAATTCGAAATGTGCTCTGTCTTGAGAATTAGACCACCGGAAAAAGGGTTTTGCTATGGGAATGCTATCAGTCACCATTCTTTTTACAAGTGTGGAGGAAGAGGGAGGGGTGGCTAAAAAGGGTGTTGCCATGGTAACGCTGTCAATAACCAATCTTTCCTCTCTGTGTAGTTTGGGGAGGGATGGGTCTGGCAACAAGGGTGTGGTTTCGCTATGATTTGGAGGACTCCTTGAAATCCGGAAAAAAGCAGGGGAATTTATTCTAAAACTGGATTTTTTTTTTATTTTGATAATTCATATCGGACGAGATAATATTCCCTGGTACTTTTATCGTAAGTAGAATAAAACATCGATGACTACCAATGAAAATCGGTCATTTAACTGACGATCAGAAACGGGGGGCCACCCGCGTTTCTGTGCAGCACGCGCCAGGCAGTGGGATGTTTACATTTAAATTTCCTCTATGAACAGTATCGTGTTCCCTTTATTAGATAAATTAGATACTCAGTTGATAGATATTAGTTGTACTCAAATGTGGAAGACCTGCAGGAATTAATTTGGCTTCGTGCCAAAGAGATTCAGAGAATTTGTGAGATCATAAATTTTCCTTCATCTGTCTATATAAACAAAAAATACAAAATAGCATCCACATTGGATACTGCTTGCTTCTTTGATGTTTTAATATCAAATAGGAGTTATAACCATAATTTATTCATTTTTCCATTTTAAAGAGATCTTATATAGTAATATATATATATAGTAATATAGAGCCTATAGTAATCAATTTTTACTTATATTAGTTCTTATTAATAAAACTTTTTTTTCTTTTTCAACGTTCATAGAGGATTAATATAAGTGGTTTGATTACTAAAATTGAACATAAAAGAGCAAGGGATGGCAGATTATTCGGGTTTTTTACTCTTCATTATAGCAAATAGTAGGGTAAATTTTTGTACTCCGCTCACACAAACTGGCTATTCAGTTAGTAGATAAATAAATATATGGCAAAAATTTTAAAGGGTCGTCATAATTGTGAGTCATACATCTCACTGAACTGCATTGCATTGGTTTCTGCACTGCAGAAGTCTGCAGACAAACTAGCTGAAAAGGCTGAGAAAACTAGAGATTTTCAATCTATTGCAGAATCCAATAGTTTTAAGAAAACAGCCAAAGAAAGGGCTAATGAAGTCAAAATGATCAATGAAAAAATTGAGGTTTTAACAGAGCAAATGAAAATGTAAAGTATTTTGAAGTTTATTTATTTAAATGTAAATAAAGGTTTGTTGATTTGTGCCTTGCGCGCCCCCCCCCCCTTCATTTCCAAGCAATGGGGGGGGGAAGAATAGAGGTTCTTGTGGGGCTAACAATTTTTTAAAGAATTTTGTTTCAGCTAATGTGTTTGTGAAGTGAGCTACGAAGTAATGTTTAGTAGTAATTTGTGTAAAATTAGCATCTAGTAGTAGTACACTATGGCTAATAGCATGGGTGCCCATGCCCAGGGGCAAGGATGTGCCGTGGCCCCCTCTAGCTCTCAGGGAAAGGGAAAAATATAGTGTAGTTATGTGTTTTTCTTTCAAGAAAATTATTTAAAAGTCGAAAAAGAATTAATGTTCAAGAAGGTCTAAAACGTAAAATGCTAGTTGAAATTTTGAATTTAGAGGACAAAATTTTTTTTTTTGTCCTCAGCAGAAAAGAGCAAAATTCCTTGGTTTTGA
>BGPR01009364.1:0-57963 GCA_013235015.1 Araneus ventricosus | reverse complement strand
CATTTCTAATGAATTCAGTTCATAATTCCAAAACATACAGAAACTGAAACAATCTTTAATATGCCTATTCTTACGGTTAGAAATAAGAATTGCAGATAAAATAGAAATATTAACAAACTACTATGTCATTTACAACTAAGAAATATAAGTATAACATTTAAACATTATATTTACACTAGAAAATAATCGTTAAAGCAGTTAAATTCCATAAAACGCGAACCAAAATATTAATTGTTTACATTTTTGCCCCAAGGATTTTCTATTTGCCTAAGCCTATCGACTACGGTTTCATTTTGCTCATCAGTTTCCGAGATAAAAAAAAATATCGATAAATAAAAAGAATATCAGATCGATGAATGATGAATGAATAATTATAAAAATGAGTTAAATATTATAACACTTTACTTGGAACTAGTTTCTCAGAAAAAAGCTGAAAATGAATATATTTCTACTGATATGCCAACATTGACGGTGTTCATATTGAAACGTCAAAGTTTGTAACAGTACACGAGAGGAAAAACCCTTTAAAAGCAAAGTGGAATGCTCGGTACAGAGTATAATATTGTAATTAATTTATAATCATTAAAATCGCAAAATCTCACCACGAAAATTTACAACAGGTGAAGAAAAACATTATTTGTAAAAATTTTCATCCATGTTACAAAAGATTTTACGTATGCCAATGTTGACCGGCTAAGCCAGTGACTCAGTAGTTGTAAACTTTGCAGCAGGGGTGCTGAAAATGAATAAATATCGCCTGTAACGCTACTCTTCGCCAAATATCAAAGATTTTAGCGTTTAATGCTGTTTAAAGGGATTGAGCATTATAAACATAACCATGTTTTTTCCAGATATATAAATTTCAATATTTTATTTAGTAAAAGTGAAAGCAATTATTAATAAACAAGAGATTTTTTTCATTTTTTTAAATGAAATTATTCTAACTTACAGGTAATTGAAATGAATGTCCGTGATTAATGTAGAGACAGTAAAGAGCTCGCAAAGTAGCGACAGATCATAAACTAATAAGATAAGATACGGTGGACACTAAAGAAAAAATAAAGACAGATTTACAGAATTCTACTTCTGCTCGGAGATGATGGCTGTATCTTCTGGAGTCTCATTTTTCCTTTTCAATATCCCTAATAAAAATGTGATTTTCTCTAAATCAAGATTGTTATGTTCGAACGGAATTTATAAACTAAGAGTAAGTATTTACGTAATTTGACAAAAATATTGCCATTAATTTGTGCGTTTGATAATTCATTTGTAATACTTTTATCTGATCAAGACTTATAAAAATAGAATATTCCCAACTAAAAACATTTTTAAAAATCTTTGAATCATAATGAATTATTATGTATCACTAATCTGCCTGATTTGTTTTTTTGTTTGATAAAAGGTTTAACATAATCAATTAACAATTGAATAGAATTTAAACAGCCGTGAAATAATTATTTTGATTCTTAGTTTTATGCATTATTTTTAGTAAGGATATAAAACTTCAGTGCCTTTCCTTAGAGTGTATCCATATTATTAACGTTTTTATAAACTTTTATTCTTCTTTAAGTCTTGGAAGACAAGTTAAGAAAATTAATTTTAATAATCTTTTCGGATGTTAAGAAGGATTATAAATTAATTTTATTTTTTCTTAGAAATATTGGAATTTTGATTTTGAATACTTCTATTTAGGATTATAAACTTTTCTTATTATTATTAGCAAGGATCATTGGTACTCAGTTATATCCATGATGGCATTTCTAATGAGTTAAATGTAGAAACATTAAATTAAATATAATTAAGAGTACACAAATATTTTTGAAAAAAAAATGTGCAGTTTGAATGAGTTTGTTTATTTAAAAAAAATTAAGTGATGATATTATTATATGCAAAAGTGCAAGTATGTTTATCACTTTAATTTTGGTTATCTTAAAATATATCCATTTTAGTGAGAACTTGTTAAATGTTTGTTTAAAAAAACTGCTAATTATGGTCTTAAAATTTTCATGATTTGTATCTTGCAGTTTTCTAATGAAATTTTATATTTGACTAAGTTATTATAAATACCATATTGCAGGTTTTCAAATTTAAAATAATTTTTAATGTATCATTTCTATTAATACAGCCAACAGTTTCATCTGTTCAAGTTCGTTCCTTATCCGATACAAATTTTAAGATAAAACCATTGGATCCTATTGATCACCATGAAGAGGTATGACATTATTTTTTTCTGTTTTAGGACTAAGTAATGATTAAAATTTTTTCTTGACATTATAAGATTTTCTTGAGGTTTTTTATGGTTTAATGATTATGACTTTTATATTCTCATCTTATTTTTAATGTTTTTATGAAGACTGTATACAGCCTTTGATTTTCCAATAGGTTTTTAATATCTTTAGTATTTAGGTGTATTTGATGCTCATTTGTCTGCATTATGTAACTGGAGTTCTCTCTATAGTGTGCGTTTCTTTTAAATAAATAAATAATTGTACTATTTCTGAAATATCAAATGTTATTTTGAAAACATAAAATTTCATTTGTTGTAAATATTTTTATAGCTTTTGTAAAGGTTCTTAATTATTGTGATTGATAATTTAAAATTTATTTTTTTATTTTCAGAAATTTAAAAAAATTCTCATTGCAAATCGTGGAGAAATTGCTTGTCGTATTATTAAAACTTGCCGTCAGATGGGTATAAAAACTGTAGCTATACACAGTGATGTGGATACCACCGCAGTAAGTTTGTAAATTGTTTTTGAGATTATGTATTACAAATTATAGTGAATTACTAATGCATATGGTTCCTGAGAAAGTGCAAAATAGAAATTGGTATCTTGGCAACCAATAGTCTTGATAATCAAAAGTTTATTTTGAATTTTTGTTATTACAATTTCTTTGAATCACTTATTGCTGTTATATTGAAGCAAATTGCAGAATTTTCTCAAATTTAATTAAGTTTTCCGTGTACATACCACAGTGCTTGAATTTATTTACATTCTATTTTTTGCATGATGTTTAAACAAAACCTGTAAACGAAAAATTAAATGAATTAGAGAATATGACCAAAAAAATTTTCTATGAAAATTACACTCAGTTTAACAAGAAATATCATAAAAATTTGGATTAATATTGTAAAGTTAAAACACAAACATACGTAGAGATATAAATGAGGTGAGACTATATAATAAAAATAGAAGTAGAGAAGAGTAAGTATTTTTATCTTTATGTATGGTATAGATTCTGTACGAGCTGATATTTTTATTCTGCATATAAGTTAGTATAACAGTTGTATCACTAAATCATTTAAATTTTACCTCCCCTGTGGAGTTTATAATTGCCCTATAGAAACTTTTATTCCCCTATCCTATTGTATCACTCAATGTGCAATGAAAGCTATTGCTAATAATACTAAATGAAAGACTTAAAGACTTTCATTTTCTTCATCAAAATTCCCACTTTAAGAGGATATTTGAGATTTGTCTAGCTCAATGATTCCCACACTTTTTTCAATTCTTGGCACCCTTGCTAAATCCAGATTATTTTTAAAGCACCCTATGTAAAACCCCAGCAAATACCTTAACAAAATTATCAATAATTTTTATATAGGTTATTTAAAAGTTAATAAAACACATAAATATAATAATTGGTGGCATGGATGAACCTGTTGATTACTATACATTTTCTCAAATCATGGTATTAAACTGGAAACAGCTACCAACATCCTTTTCCACATTGATTTTTGCCAGTACTTTAATTTATTATGACTGCAACTGATTAAAATTCATTTCACACAAATAAAAAGTAGCATATTGAATTAAAATTCTCTAAGCTTTTTAGCACTCGGGATGAATACGTGGCTTCTTTTTGAACTTATGGCAGTAAAATTTTTGTATGTTGAAGAGCTCTGGAAAACTGAACAAGCTGCTCTTAGAGTAGCAGACTGTTATCTCTGGCCACTATCTTTTTCTCTGTGTTGCTAACAGCCATGCCTATGTATATACCAGCGTAAAGTATGCAACCTTTAGTGGAACTTATCCAAACCACTTACTTATTAGTTCACACCATCTATTCTTGTTGTTGTGACTTATGAAACTGAATTAAATATTGGAAAAAAATTATTGAAAGTAATTTCTGAAATAATTTTAAAAAATGGAAATAAAATTATTGAAATTGTTTAATATTTTGCAACATCCCTTTGAGGAAGCCGAGACTTCACAGGGTACTGAGGCACACACTTTGGCATTGACTGATCTAACCGTATTCCAAAGGTTAAAATGCTACCCACTGGAAAATATTTTTACATATAATTTAATACTGTTCTTCTTTTCTGTACCTACTTACATAAATGAATCTTCAAATTATGCAACTTCAATGTCTTGTTTGCATGGACTTTTACATGAATTTGTATTAATTTGCATTAGCAATGTACTTTTTATGACTTTAACAATTAGTCAAAATAAAGCCAAAAGTACTACTTTTATTTCAACATGCTAATCACATAAAAAAAAATTTCATATGTTTATATTTAGCTAACTTTTTATGAATCAACATCTTTTATGATTAGCCCTAACTGACTGCCATTTACCTATAAGAAAACACTAATAAAATTTCTCATGTTTTGAAATGATAAAGAAAGAACATTTTGTATCTGCATATATAAAATTTTTCTACATCAAAAATTATAAATATAGTTATTTTGGTAAAATACTTTATTATTGATTAACTTGCATTTAATTGGAGAAAATATAGTGTAAGCTGAGGATAAACATCAATTACTTCTAAATGCATTGTCTCGAAATTTTAATAATTTGATTAATTTTTCTACTTAAATCTGCAATTTAAAATTTTACTGGCTTTGGCCAAACTGGCTTTTTTTTTTTTTTTCTGTTTGCCATCCCTACTTCTAAAATATCTTCTTGATAGTTTGTCAAGCTTTATAAAAAAATTCTTAGGGTAAAAAAAAAAAAATCAGATTATAACAAACATATTCTCAAGCCTCACTTGAACAGGTATTCCTGCAGCTAAAGTTATCGGATTCCTGATCAAAACTTTAATGTCACGGAAAACCAGTAAATGCCTCTGAAATTGCACCATCAAAAATAAGTGTTGCTGTCATTTGAAATAATTGAAAATAAATATTTGGTTAGTGAGACAGGGTGAAACGACCCAGTCAGATATTAACTTATTAATAGAACATGAGTGTAACCTACTAAGACTTTTGAAATGCGCTTGTTTTGACACTCAAAACATTTCAAGAATTGCATACCATTAAAGTAAATAGTGGTGACAAGTCATGATTAACTTGAAAAATCATTATCAAATGTCTCCTCTTCCCTTTTAGTTTGGTTTACCAGGTTTATTGTTGATTTGGCTGTTCAGAATTTTGGGAATTCTTTAATGCCAAAGAACATATATGACACTTTGGAAGTTACAAGTGCTAATGCAGTTTTTCCATTATGAACTCAATTATACCCATTAATATGCGATTTTTAAACTGATAAACTGAAATTTAACTCAATGCATAGATGCGTAGCATATAAGCATAATATTACTGAAATCCATAAAGCTACCTCGAAGTGTGCAATAGACTCTTAGATGAATTAAAATGACAAAATATTTGAGAGAAAAATGTTTTATCTGTTTAGATATAGAGAAAAATTAGAGCACCAGGAGTAAAAGTGACATTGGACATGTTGTAGAATCACCAGCTTTTGGAGAATTGAATCTCAACTCAAGTTGTAGCAGTTATCAAGTTGAAACAAAAAAGAAAAAAAAATATAACTAAGTAGAAATTAGTGCTTATCTATGTATTAGCTTTTCCATATCTTCATCAAACAACTCATTGAAGCTGAAATTAGTGGGTATGTTTTTAGCATTGGAATTCGCTATTTTACTGAAAAGCAAAGTCAATATGAAAAGTAAATAGACTAATATGGACATTTTAGTGTAAAATTAATACTGGGTATTTAAAATGTTTTCTACAATAAAAACAAATACAAGTAAAAAAAGTTTATAAATACAAGTCAAATGGGAGAAATTAAAAAAATTATTTGTGAGAATGACTATTCTAATGCCAGATATTTTCAAAATGATCCAATTGTTACAGATTCATAATGATGGGATAATATTTTAAGTCCAAATTTATTTCATATAAATTCAGATGGATTAATAGCTTAACAGTTTCTCAGTTGTCAATATGTGTAATGAAAGAGCAATTTAATAAATGGTTTTTTTTATTCAGTGCCTATGGGGAAGAAAATTAGTGTGGTAAACATTAGCTGAAGCAGGAGATGAGTTATAGTTGATATATTTGTTTGTTAAAACAACACAGGTCTGGTATCTTTTTAATACTGCTTTGACCAACTGAAAGATAGATTTGACTCAAAATATAATAAAACTTCAAAAGTGTCTCATATAACTGTCAATTAATTTAGCCTTCTCAATAAATTCTATTTTTATACCAGATAAAGAAAAATGATAGAAAATTAAAAAAGAAGCTTAGAAACTTAGATTTTTGATCAGGTATTGAAATTTCATAAAAGAAATATTTTCTTCCAATTTTTTAAAAAATCTTATTCCTTAAGAAGTCTTTTAGTGAATCGTTGTTTCTTCATGCAAAAATACCATTTATTTAATTTTTTTTTTTTTTTTTGCTTTCTGGCTCATTTTATCTTGTTCGGTATAATTTATATCAGATTAATTATTCAGTTCCACTATAATTGATTTTATAAAGTTTAATAGAGCAGATTTTTTTGAGTACTAAAATCATGTAGTTTTTTTTTTTGCTGTATTATTGTAGCTTATTAAGTTTAAGCAATATATACTGTTCATTTTGATAAAATCTGCTGTAAATTAAATTTTTTTATTGCTTTCTTCTGATATTTTTTATGTCATTAAAATGGCAGATGGGCCTTACTTATTTAGGACCAGCTCAACAGCTAAGAGCTACTTGAAGTGGAAGCTATTTGGATGTCATACAGAAGAGTTCTACACAAACTGTAGCATTTATTATTATACTCAGGAAAGAGCATAATTGATTTTTTATTTTAAAATTGTTCATGAAGTAATTTGATTCTATTTTAAGTAATAGTTAACTCACATTGCACTATTTCTTTTCGTCGATGTTTACTTTCTAAATTCTTTGTTGTAAAATATTACTTTCGATTTAAGCTATTTATTTAATGTAAGCTTTTAAATATTATTTTCAAAGCTTATTTAAAGTGTATAATTTATAAAAACTATGTGAACTTTAAAAGTATTTGCTGTAAAAAACTTAACTTGACAAATTTAAAAATATCCATAGACCAATCTATCGCAAGAACCTATATTATATTATTGATTTGAAAAATAATTTAACAGTCAGTAGGTTCTTGGGCATATAAGTTGTTGTGTAGTTTGTTTTTTGGTAGTTTAGCATCCAAACTTCATTAAAAATGTAAAAGATTTTGATACCTTCAGTCATTTCAAAATATATTACCTTTATTTAGTATTTGAATTAGATAGTCCACTTTAGACACTGAGGAGCTGTATATATCTTTCAAAATAGTTTTAACACTTAAATTTTTTTTATTTTTTCTTTAGGCATAATTGCCTTGTACATTTGTATTGTCTCAAAAGTTTCCTTTATTGGCTATTTTTTGTGTAAAGTGATTTTTATGTTCTTATGATTTATTTTAAAAGGTACTGATTGTTGCTGATCGACAAAATCTGCAAAATTTTAAATTTCAAATTCTAATCTTAAAAATTTTGCTCAGTTTTCTATAGAGATGGTTATTTTATTTATTTATTTGATAGATAGAGAAAAAATTTCTTGCAGAATTCTAGGTGTATAAATTTCCAGATTCTGAACAAAAATGATTGTTATCAGAAAAAAAAAAAATGTTTGAAATGAAACATTTTTTTAGTATTAAAATTATTTGTTTACTTCATAGAAAACTTAATATGAAACTGAAATGATCTTTTCTATCATTTTTATTCATTTAAAATTTCATCTTTAAGAGGAAAAATAAATTTCATATATTTCTAACTACAAGAGTTTTTAAATAACTGCTGTGATATTTAATGTGAGACATAAATAAGAATTTTTTTCTTTTCTCAATATTCTTACATTGTGTGTCACAAAATAATCTGCTCTAGTCTAAAATCTTTTTTTGTAAATTTCTTAAGACACAAAGAGTTTCAAATAGTTAAGATTATTAATCAAATTTAATACTTTAGTCATTATTTCACAATATACACCCTTTTACTGATTGATAACATAAAACGCATGGGCCTTACCAAATAGTTTTTTTCATAGAACTATTCACATCTTTAATATTATCATTATTTGTAACTGATTTTCCACGAAAATAACCTTATATGTAAAATTTATAAAAGTTTATTTATATTTTAAATAATCGATACATTATCTTATTAAACACATAAGTAAATCGTATTTTCTGATAGGTTCAACCAGGTATGGTTTCTGTCGAAAACATGGAGTTTGCTCAAACATTGGTTAGTATGATGCTAATTTTGAAATTTCCATTTTAAATTGGTTTTAAAATTGTATTTTTCTCTTTCCATTTTTTCTTTGCCTTTCTTTAAATATGTATAGAGAAATGGAATTGATTTATTGGTCCAAACTAAAGTCTATTGCTGCTGGGTGATAAAATAGAAGTAAAAGAATTGCAGCTAAAGCTCTGTTAAACTTATACCCGATTTGATGGCTGAGTTAAAGTGTTTTTCATCTTAAATTCTGACTGATTCAAAAAGTCTGATTTTCTTAAAAGGCATTAATTAAGTTCTTATCATGAAATTGTAATATCCCACTTTTTAGACTTGAGGGAGTGAGTGACTCAAGAAATAGGACGCTTGAAATTAAAACTTTATCTTAATATCCATGTAATTATATTTTGATGCTATATACTATAATTCTTAATAATATTGCAATCAAATAGAAAAAAAAATCCTTTCATTTAGGAAGAGAAAAGAGCAAATTAACAACACAAAATTAGGATATTAAGTTTTTTGGATGAATGCCAAGCAATACCAACCATTACAGAGAAAATCCTAAAGAGCAGGAAAGTCCGGGTTGTTTGGGAAAATCTCATAACTTTATTTGCTCTGTTCCTAGGAACATTTACCACTCTGAGATACTTTGGTTGTTGAATTGATCTTTTACTGAATTTGTAAATTTTAGTTTATTCATAATAATAAAAATGGCACGAAAGAAATTGTGATATATTGATTGTGTTGCAATTATTTGCTTTTTTATTAAAATTTAATAATTTTTTCTCATTAATAGGAAGTAATAATAAGGATATACTTGATGTATTCAAAATAAATATTTATTTAGTTTGATCTTTAATATTATGATATTGTAATTTCCTTTAGAAACTTTTCATAATTGATTTTCAGTGATATCAAAACATGTATGCTATTAACAGGTCAAAAATTCTGTCTGTTGTTTTCAGGTTATCCTGTGATGATAAAGGCATCTGCTGGTGGTGGTGGTAAAGGAATGCGTATTGCTTGGAATGACAAAGAAGCAATGTAAGAATATTAGTTTATTTAATTAATTAGTTTATTGTTATACAGTTTGTAATATTTGTTAAATGCTATACAGTTTGTAAATATAATCAGTTTTATTTATTATAATGAATCTAATTATTTGGTGAGAAAAAAAGAAAAATATATAAAGAAATGAAAAAATAATGTCCATAAGAAAAATGAAAAATTAAGAGAATTGCCACAGCATGTGCTTCAAAAAAACTTATATCATATGAAATAATCCATGATAATAATAGTGACTTTTGTTATAAAATGTTTGTCAATTTAGTATATTTATTTAAGAAAGAGGTGGTTTATTAGATAAGCATCCCATTTTGAAGCTGCGCAAGGGCCTAATTACTGTCTGTCTGCCATGAGAACTCTGCTCATCAAGTTGTCTTATTGACGGCCATAGCTACAGCAACTGTTTATGTAAGGGAAGATCCATTTCAAATAGGAGGAATACGCCAGAAGTCAGGTTTTATTTTATTCTTGGCACCAGTTTGCGGTGGTAAAAAGAGTACATGATTCATGAACTTCTACCTACTCGAAATGGATTCCTCCTACAATAACCTGTTTCTATAGCGACCACCGTCAATGAGACAACTTGGCAAGCAGAGTTCTTGTAGTGGACAGACAGTAGTGGTTGATCTTGTAATTCACATTTGCTATCACATGATAAGCATGGCATCTGAATCAGCATCTTAGTCTTCCAAACTTCCATGCAACACCAACATCAGAATATTTTACCCGTGGCAGATTTAGCACTAACCTAGCTTCGATAAATGGCAATTTGTTTATGAAATTGGATCTTGAACTTCTAATCTCGAACCAAGGGTCCACCCATTTTTTAGAATGAGATGACGTTCTTAAATATGTCTTTGCTTGTAGGTGTGAAAGTTTTGGTCTCTTGAAAATGAAAACCAATAAATAATACTGAAATCTTTTTGCACAACTAATTGTTAGTAGATGTTGATTCTCATAAGAATCAATATTCCTGAGATTTTTTTTTTATGTATATATACAGAATTATAGTCTTATTATAAGTTGATTCAATAATTTTTCCATTTATTATTTTTTTCCCTTCTCTTAGGGAAGGCTTCCGCTTTTCAAGTCAAGAAGCTCAGTCTAGCTTTGGCGATGATCGTTTGTTGGTTGAAAAATTTGTGGATAATCCTAGGCATATTGAAATGCAGGTTAATATCATTTACAATATTAAGATGGAGACTGAATGAACTGCTTAAGCTGTCAATGTTTTTTAAAATCTTGTCATCATTTATATTTGTTAAACTTATTCATAACAATAATTTTAACTGTTGCATGTTGAGAACTATAATACTAGAAAAAATTCATTTCAATTTAAAACCATGCATTATATTTAAAAAGCATTATTTATATTTGCATCTCTGATTATTAAAGAAAAATACTTCTGAACTAGCTTGATTTTGTTGTTAAAAAGAACTCTATATGGGATTTAGCAAGCAAAACGGTTTATATAAGTATTGTTTTTAAAGTTTTTACCAACTACATTTACTACTATCTGCTGTACTGACTATATATACTTTACTGAATATATTATAAACTATACTTTACTACTATACTGAATAGTATTTAAAATCATATATAAAACTAAATACTGCTTTTGTAAGTAACTTTTTAATAGTTTATTTATTGCAATTGATGAAGATGTTACATTCTTGCTGTTGAGAAAATAATGACATTAATTCATATAACTTAAAACCTCTGCACAGAGTTCTTTTATGTAAAACAAATGAGCTCAATATGGAGGGTTTTTTGTAGAAGTTTCTTGCAAAATTAAATTTAATGTATTATTCAACCAAAAACTGTCGCCAGAATAAGAAGTTCCTGTTTTTCACATTTCTTTCTTTGAAGAAATTGTCTGTTTGATTTAGGTTTTATGTGATAAATTTGGAAATGGGATCTATCTTAATGAAAGGGAATGTTCAATTCAAAGAAGGAATCAAAAAGTCATAGAAGAGGCTCCCAGGTAATAAAGCATATGGTTATAAAATATTTATTCAACTTTTATTATTAATATTTAAATACTCTATACTTATATTTTTCTCTAATGAAATTTTTAAAAAAATCATTGGTATTTCAATGTACTTGATTGTGCTATCATCATAAATATTGCAAAATAATTATGAATTTGTATTTGAATTATAAATACTGTCAGTAAAATTCTAAACAAGTAAATAGTGCTTTTTCATATATAAATATATTAACATTTAATAAAAATTAATATTTTATTTAGCACATTTGTAGATGAATTTTTAAGGAAAGCAATGGGAGAACAAGCTGTGTCTCTAGCCAAGGCTGTTGGTTATGATTCTGCAGGTAATGCTTTGTGCTTTCTTTGTCTCTAAATTAATACCTTTTAAAAATTTTATTGTTTTCATTAGGATTTTTTTTTGTGAAATATACTAGTATGAAACTGATGTGGTTTTAATCTATTTTGTTTAATAACTGATATTCAAATTTGGTTATATACAATAGTTTAGATAATGTAATAATTTCTCTTAGCATATTAATTTGTCACTTAAATTATCAATCAAGTCAGGAATAACAGTGAAAGTCAATTTTATTACCTAATAAAGAAAATATATTTCTAATTAAAATCACATATGTTTCTTCCCTTGAAACCCATTCTTTCATTTACCATCTCTCACTTAAAGACCAGGAAGTTCATCTGTTTTATGAAGCAGCTGTTAGAATGATTGAATTAGCACAGACAGTGATTGAGATATCACTTCCTCATAAACATATGTTAAGGTTAAAAACGAAAAAATATAAATGTTTAGATTTTGCCAACTTTGCTTTTCTAAATAAATAAAAGATTTTATTAAAGAATAGTTTGAATTTCAGAGGGAAAAATCTTTCATTTATTTGTGGCTTGTTAATGATATTTTATTTCATTAAGTACTCTTCAATTCAGCATTTTTATTTAACTTGTTTCATATTTGTGAAGATGGAATTTTGTAATTGATTTTTCACACATTTCCTGATGTGTTATGAGTTTTGAAATTTTGTGCATTCTGGATGACAGTACACTATTTTAGTACTTTCAGGATTTAATTATCATTTAATCGATTAATTTAAATAAGTTTTGGTTCCATAATATGGCGTACCTGATAATGAAGTTCAGAAAATTTGATTTCAAGATTCCATGATTCATTTAAAAGTATATTTTTAGAAACTATTTTTATTAAATTTATTTTTCTTTCCATTTGGAATTGAAAGAAAGAATTTTTCTGCTAGATTGGTCAATATAGATATCCTTTTCGTAAGTTTAAATTCTCTATTTGTGAAAATAAATGTAATTATAGCTTTCATTCTTTTTTATACATATTTATATATATATGGACTGTAATTTTCTACTTAAGTTATGATTCGGTTTATTTTCATGTAACCAGTTTGTTTTTTTTTTTCCTTCCAGGAACTGTTGAGTTTCTTGTGGATTCAAAAAAGAATTTTTATTTTCTTGAAATGAATACTAGACTTCAGGTGGGTTTGCTTGCCACAGGTTTCATAACTAAGTTTTAAAATTATGTTAATTATTTTATTTAAATTTACTTGTTCTGATTTTTTGCTTTAAAAAATTTTAGGTTGAACATCCTATCACTGAATGCATTACTGGTGTTGATCTGGTTCAACAGATGATTAGGGTAGCTAAAGGTAACTATATAGAATTGTCAGATAAATATTTAATTCATGTGAAGCAGAATAAAAACATTGAAGTTATTGTTAAGAATGTTTTCTACAGAGATTTATTAGTTTTTTTAATTGTTCAAGTGGCAGTTATTTTTGTATGATGTCTTGCAACACTGAGCAATGATCTTTTAAAGTGAACGAACTGTATTTTTGGATAGTTAATCAAATAATTGTAATATGAAGGAATGTTTCACTTGGAGGTCTTTCAGAAAATGTACTATTAAATATGTGTTATTTGCTTTGGAACTGAATAGTAGGATGGGAAAAGCTGGTTAAACTCCTTGCAGGGTTAAATATTTTAGCCAGAGTATAACTCAATGGAATATATATTTTATTGGGTTTAGAAATTTAGAAAATGCTGCTTATTAAAAGTGTGATGTTGGCAAAATAACTCTTATATAAATGTGAGAATTTTTTATAGGTACTAAATTTAATTTATGAAGCTTTATTTTGTTATCAAATTTTAGGAAATTCAAGATAAAAGTAGGAAATGCAAAATAACTTAACATTTGCTTACATTCAATATTTACGTTGTAGTCGAATTGAAAAATTCAGCTATTAGTATGCAACTATCATACTGTTTGGAAAACTATAAAACTATTTAGTACTGTCTAATCACTCTGATATTTTTTAGATTTCATATGATGAGGCCATGCCTCTTTAAACTGATTAGTAAATTTAAAATTGATTAAACAGTCTGGATTTTTTCAGACTTATTGCAATAAGTCTTATCTCTAGCCAGCTTTTTAACAAGTATGCAAATAAAAATGATTATTCTTTCAATGCTTACTTTCATTAATCTTTGAAATGGGTTTCCATTGGGTTCGTGAGAAAAATATAACTTAAAAAAATGAAGCATCAGAAATATTTCTTGAGATCCCAATGATGAAGATATTTGGGATATATTATTGAATAATTTGACAACTAACCAAAATACTTTACATTTTTATACTTATTAAGAAGATAACTTCAAGTTCTAATCTTCTCAAATTCTAAGTAAAAAGATCTCCTTCAAAATGTCTGTCATCACACTAAACTTTCAAGTATAAATAAAGAATATAAAAGCTTCAATTCTTATATTGGCCCCCCCCCCCAAAAAAAAAAAAGATAATTGCATTTAAAAAAAATGTTAAACAGCCAAAAAGGTATGTTAATTTAGGAATTGGTGTAAATGCCTAACAAAAAATTATACTTTTTGTTTCTCTGTTGAAATAATTACAGGATATGCTGTGTACGTCTGGAAACTTGTATCGTGCTAATATTCTAAATTAGTGGAAATTATGTCGAATTTTTTCACCATAGTTTTCCAGATTTTTCAAATGGGATCACAATCACCCCTGTATAAATTTTTAAAATAATTTGTTGCATAGTTGGTCATATAATATAGTTAGATGCAAGTGTTAGAGGAGAGGCTAATATACAGTAAAAATCGGTAAAAAGGCTGATGGATAGTTACTTACACTATCTGATCAAAAGCGTCCGGACACTTTCAGATTTTCACATTTTTTATAATTTCTCCTGAAAGGCTAAACTGACTGCCCTTGAACTTCGACCAGGGAAAGAATAGACTCTAACTCACATTTTACAATGAAGATTCGGTCTTGAGGGCAATTAGGGGACAGTCTACAAATTGATGAAGACGAAAATTATTTTGGACCACCCTGCTTCAAAGAAAGCTGGTAATGAGATGAAACTTCCAGCAATGGTTATGTTTGATGTGCATAATATTTACATGAATTTTTGTAAATGCAGCACAAATATTCAGGAAGATACAAAGGCTTTCTTAAAAAGTCCCAAATTTTCCCACCTGTTTTTTGCTTATAACATGCAAAGTTTTCTGTTATATTATATAAACTTACAGAAAAAATGACAATATATTAGAAAACATTGTGTGAAAATGTGGAAAAAAAGTTTTGAATATTAGAGAAAATATGAGTAGTTGTACTAAATAATATTTTATTGTGCATGCGCGAGACATGTCATAATTTTTCTGTCATAATTTCAAAGCGAGACATGTAGGGCAACTTATGTGAAAAATCCAGTCAAATAATCATTAAGATTTAGAAAGATATCAGCATTGCAGTGAGCAGAATTTTTTTTCCCTCTAAGAGAAACAAAACGATGAGGGGTTTTCTACAAATTTGATATTTTTTAAACTTAAATTTTCAAATAGTAATCGTTGAACTTCAATTTACATTATGAATTTTATTTATAAGTATGCTTGGGTATTCAGCATCTTCAGTCTTTATTAAATTCTATAAAATTAATCGAAAATTTAAGTTTAAAAAGTATCAATTTGTGGAAAACTCCTGATCGTTTTGTTTCTTTTAGAGGGAATCAAAAATTCTGCTCACTGCAATGCTGATATCTTTCTAAATCTTAATGATATTTGACTAGATTTTTTACATAAGTTACCCTACATATCTGGCTTTGAAGTTATGAAAGAAAAATTTACTCTATGTCTCGTGTATGCGCAGTAAAATATTATTTACTACAACTACTCATATTTTCTCTAATATTCAAAAAAAAATTTCCAAATTTTTACACAAGGCTTCTCTAACATATTGTCATTTTTTGTGAGTTTCGTATAATATAACAAAACTCTGCAGGTTATAAGCAAAAAACTGGTGGAGAAATTTGGGATTTTTAAAGAAAACCTTTATATCTTCCCGAATATTTATGCTGCATTTACGAAAATTCATGTAAATATTATGCACATCAAACACTACCATTGCTGAAAGTTTCATGTGCTATAAGCTTTCTTTGAAGCGGTGTGGGACAAAATAATTTTCATCTTCATCAATTTGTAGATGGTCCCCTAATTACCCTCAGGACCGAATCTTTACTGTAAAATATGAGTCAGAGTCTATTCTTTACATGTTCGAAGTTCAAGGGCAGTCAGTTTAGCCTTTCAGGAGAAATTATAAAAAATGTGAAAATCCGAATGTATGCGGATACTTTTGATCAGAATGTGTATCTTCCTATTTCTTATTTTTGTTTAAATATATTTTGCCTAATATTTTTCTTTTTAATGTTTATTTTATTTATTATTTCTTTATTTATTGCTTATTACTTTGAGGATTATTACTAGAGAATAAGGGACTAAGAATATATTACTCACAGTTGCCAGTTGCCTTAAAGTAGCGATTTGCATGCATTTTTTTCTCCATAGTTTGTAAATTAATTCATATTGTTTAAATAATGCTTTTTTATTTTTCTCTTAGGTCATAAATTAAAAATAAAACAAAGTGATGTTGGAATTAATGGATGGGCTATTGAATCTCGAGTATATGCTGAAGACCCTTACAAGAATTTTGGATTACCATCTGTGGGACGACTATATAAATACATAGAACCTAATCATATCCCAAATGTATGGGACATTTCTTCTGATTTTTTTCACATATGCAAATGTAGTTAATCTTTTTGCTATAACTATTCTGTTTTTTTTTTCTTCCGTGTTGCAGGTGAGATGTGATAGTGGTATTCAAGAAGGCAGTGAAATTAGTATATTTTATGACCCTATGATTTGTAAGGTAGGCACATATTTTTATTCTTTTAAAAGTTTTCTTTTTAATTTGTGATTGTTGGAAATAACCAATGTTCATAGTCTTTTGACTTCTTAAGCTGATCATACAAAGCTTTTGGCAGATAAAAAGAGAATTCACTTACATATTACTGCATATCAAATGTAAATAATTGGTAATATGTTTTATGTGCTTTATGAATTTTCATCAAAACAAGACCATAATGTTTTGCGTATTCAAATTTTTATTACAACATGAAAATAAACTCTTAATGAACAGCATGTAGATTTTTAACAAATTGGAAAAGCTCGTTACAGAACAGTTCACTGAATAAAAACAGTTTGTTTTGTCTTAGGAAAGTAAACTGCTTCTGCATTTTTTATTTGAAAGTTGTTTTTTTTAACAAAGGAATTTAGAAGGAGTTTTGGAATTTTTTCACAGTGGCATAGCAAGGGTAACTGATACTTTTTTTTTTTTTGCCCTATTTGACTTTGTTAAGTGAAATAAATCTATTACTATTTTATTTTCATTATGCCCCCAATGACTGGATCTTGGATCTTCTGTGCTCCTACCTGCCATAATTTCTATGCCTACTGTATTTTTGATATTTTTTTAAAAAAAAATTTTTATTTCATTAGAAATTTTAATAGTTACAAAACTAGTTATTTTTATTACATATTGAGACTTTACTGTTTAATACTCATGGTGACAAAGCTGCAACTTATATGTATTGGAGATCAAATGTTTAATTTAATGTAAATTAATTCTGAATTCAATTGAATGCTTTCTGTGAAAATATTGACTGCTATTTGATTTTTTAAAAAAACTTCTTCCTTTTTCTTAGCAAACATATGGTAAGAGGTATGTTAATTTTCAGTGGTTATGATTGTAATGTATTAATATTTCATGATATTTTTTACCTACAGCAAAATAATCATAAAGAACTACCATTTGAAAAATGTTACTTTAACATATGTTCTTAAAATGATGAATTTTAAATACTTCTAAATTTATTGCATCACATTTCTGTAGTATTTTTGCAAACATAATTTGATGTACTTCTTTTTTTAAATTTGTGTTAGATATTTTTATGGAATAATTATATTTTGTTAATTTTTTATAGTTTTAATGCTATTGGGCATGATTTGAATATTATCAACTGTGAGCAGATGCTTTTATTTCTGATTTTAATTTTACTTTATTAAAATTGTTATTTAAAATATATTTTCTAATTTTCTTTTGAAAAACTTTCGATTTTGACTCCAGGCTTTATTGGGTATGATATGAAATGCATTAGTGAGTTAGGCAATTTGTAAGTATACATATAAGTTTTAGGCATCCTTTGCATCTATTTCATAGATCTCAGCATCATGTCTTTGAATTTCTCTGCTAGATTTTTAATAAATAGATGCATTTCTGTTAATTCTAAATCACCATGTAGTAAATAGTTACTATCTGTGACTTTTAATATTGCATGTGTGACTTTTGCTCTGTTGATTCAGAGATTACTGCATATTCTGTTCTTGAGCTGCACACAACTACAGTGAATGGCAAAGAACTTTTTTTTTTGCTGTATCTTAGGGTCTATATTTCTCATTCTTTTATAAAATATAAGTTGATTTTTAAAAGAAAAGAATTATAATTTTTTTAAAAAATGTTACTTTTGTCCGATTAGCATTTATTAAAAAGCGAAAATAATTTGGATCTTTCTTGAAATTAGGAATATTAAGAGTGGTACTGTAATTCATTTTATTCTTTTGCATTTCTTTTTTAAAAATTAAAACTTCTAAAACTTTTCTGTTCATGGCTCTTTCTCTCCTTTAAAAGTGTTTTAAGACCTTGGATTCATATGGAACATTTTTTTATGACCCTAAATGTATGCATCCATAGAAAAAAATTGAGCAATACAAACAAAGAAATTATTAGTGATATATAAAAGAAAATTAATTTAATACTTTTATTTAAAAAAAGACCTCCCCCAAAGTCCCAGTTATCAGTATCTATTACCTCTGGGAAAAAATGAGGTAGAGATTTAATATATATATATATCCAGTATAAAGGAGATAATTATCTTATCCTTATTAATTACAGATCACATAAAATTATAGTGGATTTTTATTTAAAACTTTCTAAAATTCCTCAATACAAGAAAACTTTATGACAGGGAAACAAATACTAGTTCAGGCCATTTTATCTAGCACGATAGTTACTTACACTATCTGATCAAAAGTATCCGGACAATTTCAAATTTTCACATTTTTCAGAATTTCTCCAGAAAGGATTAACTGACTGCCCTTGAAATTTGACCATGTGAAGAATAGACTGTAACTCACATTTTACATTGAAGATTCGGTTCTGAAGGCAATTAGTAGACCGTTACAAACTGATGAAGACAAAAACTTTTTTGGCCCACCCCACCTCACAGAATACTGATAACAAGATGAAACTTTCAGAAATGGTTATGTATAAGGTGCATAATATTTACAATAATTATCGTAAACTCAGCACAAATATTTGGGAAGATATAAAGGTTTTCTTAAAAAATCCCAAATTTTCCCGCCTGTTTTTTGCTTATAATGTGGAGAGTTTTCTGTTATATTATACGAAACTTACAGAAAAAATGATAATATGTTAGAGAAGCATTTTATAATTTTTTTTTTGTGAATATTACAGGAAATATGAGCATTTTTAGTAAATAATGTTTTACTGTGCATGCGTTAAACATAGCGTAATTTTTCTTTCACAACTTGAAAGTCGGATATATAGGGCAACTTATATAAAAAAAATTCAGTTCAATATCATTAGTATTCAGAAAGATATCGGCATTACAACGAGCAGAATGTTCGCTCCTATTGAAGAGAAGCTAAAAGATGAGGGGTTGTACAGAAATTGATATTTTTTAAACTTATATATTTGAATAGTCATATTGAATTGTATAGTGGTTAGAATTTGCTGAATACCCATGAACACTTATCAATAACGTGCATAACTTAAATACCAGCTAATTAGGTACTCTAAATAACAAAAATTTTATTACTTTAATTATATTATTTACATGATTATTAACAAGTTACATATTGTTACAATTTTACGGCCAAACGATATTTTTAAATATATTTCTTTTATGGCCAAACAATTTTTTTTTTATCTAATTAGTTTCTTTTCTTAAAATATTTTAATAATTCTTCATATATATATATATATATATATTATTAGTTACAAATATTACAAGTGTTCACAAATTTCTAACCACTATACAATTCAATATAACTATTCAAAGATACAAGTTCAAAAAATATCAATTTGTGTACAATCTCTCATCTTTTAGCTTTCCTTTGATAGGAGCTAAAATTTTGCTCATTGTAATGCCGTTATCTTTTTGAATATTAATGATCTGGCTTTAAAGTTGTGAAAGAAAAATTACACTATGTTTCGCGCATGCACAGTAAAACATTATATACTAAAAATACTCATATTTCCTGTAATATTCAAAAAACAATTTTCCAAATTTTTACAGAATGTTTCTCTAACATATTGTCATTTTTTCTGTAAGTTTCGTATAATATAACAGAAAACTCTGCAGGTTATAAGCAAAAAACAGGTGGGGAAATTTGGGATTTTTTAAGAAAACCTTTATATCTTCCCAAATATTTGTGCTCAGTTTACGATAATTCTTGTAAATATTATGCACATTATACATAACCATTTCTGAAAGTTTCATCTTGTTATATCAGTATTCTGTGAAACGGTGTGGGCCAAAATTTTTTGTCTTCATCAGTTTGTAGACAGTCCCCTAATTGCTCTCAGATTCGAATGTTCAATGTAAAATGTGAGTTACAGTCTATTCTTCACATGGTCGAATTTTAAGGGTAGTCAGTTAATCGTTTCCTGAGAAATTCTGAAAAATGTGAAAATCTGAAAGTGTCCGGATACTTTTGGATACTATAACTTCTTGGGATAATTTTATTAATATTAAATACTGGATGAGACCAGAATTTATTGTTTTTATCGATAGTTATAATACCTTTTAAATGTATTTTCTGAGATATATAATATTAATGAAACATTTTAACCCTCCGAGTGGCGCAAACGTCTTTTCCCGTTTTTCATGTTCAGTTCAAAAGCAGATGGCTCGTATTTATATTTATATTTCCTTAAATTCATTCATGGCTAAAGTATTCTTAAGATTTCAGAGATATAATTAAATACAAAAAATATCGATTCATTTATTTTAAAAGCTAAGCTTTCTAACCTGATAGCTAAAAGTTCAAAATAGTTGGGTGCTTAGAGGGTTAATCATATTTCCTGTTTTTATCCCTACTTGTTTTCATTTTTAAATATGCACATCATAAATGAAATTAATTTATAAATAAATTAATTTAATAAAAGTCTAATTTCCCTTTAGTTCTTAAATTATCTCAATTCTAAAATTTGAAGCAAAATATTTCAGTGACAAATATTTTTGGTTTACTTTTATTAGCAAATGGATAAAATTTTATGTTTGCAAGACATATTATGTCACTGTCAGGAATTATTTTCTAAACTTCTGTTAGAGGGTGTAAAATAATATTGGAAGATATTGATTACATTTGTTAATGTAGTATTGCATTTTTTCAGTAATTTATTTGAACTTAACTAGTAAATTAGTTTTTGCATTTTGTGTTAGAAGCTGTTATAGGAAGCATGTTCCATAATTCTATTTTTTTTTTTTAATGAAGACTTGCATAATGTTAAATTCAAAATTTCGCTTTGCTTAATTTAGTAGTAATAAAAATATCTTATTAAGTTAACAAAACATATAGTAGATGAAGAATTGTTAATTTTTGCATTTTTATGAATAATATTTTGCTGTAACAGGCACATAAAGCCCTATAGTTTTTTCATATGTTTATTGTGTTTTCCTTCTTTCAGCTAATTACTTATGGTGCAACAAGGAATGCAGCTATTAGTACTATGATCAAGGCACTAGATGCTTATGTTATCCGAGGTAATTTGAATTGATGATATATTCAAAGTAATCATATGTTATTCTAAAAGTAATTTATTTTGGGATATCAAATTTGCCCTTTTTCCTAATTCTGTATTTTGATTTATTTCAAGTTTTATAAATGTTACAATTTTGAGTTGCTAAATTATTTTTCCCCCTTCCATTCTAAGTTATTTCAAGCAGCATTTTGAGAATGAGGAAGTTTAATTAAAAATGCATTATTTTTCTTATTTAATTTAGTTAAAGATATAATTTACATTAAATCAATGAAATATTGAATCTTTAGTCTTTAATCCTTTAAAAGACCATTTTTTTTCTATTACTGTTTTAATATAATAACTTTGGGATTGAAATTAATTTATGAAAAGAAATTCATTTAGTTGGATGACATTAATTTTTTTAGTTAATTTTATTAATTAATTACCAAGTCAAGACACTTTGTTATGGTTTAGGATAAGAAATTGGAACATCTAAGTTTTTATTTCATCGAAAAATTTGACGAGAATTTTTGCCAACCTTGAAAATTGATGAACTTGGTGAGAAGTACGCTTCTCAAGGCCTTAGAAAGGGTCAAGTAAGATTTCTGTCAAAACTTTTGTACTGTGCTCATTTAAATATCAAAATGAAATTTTATCTGTTCAATTGGAGTAATTGAAGTCAATGATTTGAAAAGGAAATGATTTACATATTTTTTAAAATTGTTTATCAGCATTCTGTTATTGTTACAATATTTTTTACTCTAATTTTTAACATTTTATTTTTGTCCCTTAACTTTTTTGGTATTTTCTTTCAAGATTTAAATAATTTTGTTAACTAATTAATTTTAAAATTAACTGAATTTCATTGTCCATGATTTATATTAGAACAAAAAATTATGAAAAAAAAGAAAGAAAATAATAAAGTGTACATCCTTTTCATGATGTCACTTGTTAAAGACAAATTGACGTATGTAAAAATTGATTTCCATGAATAGACGCTGCTAATCATCTTGTTGCTAGGAACTGGACAATGAAGTTGGAAGTACTAATAAATATAGTAAAATCGAATTAGTTAGCCCTTCCATATTACAGTAAAGAAATTCTTAAAATGAGAATTTTGTATTATCCACATTAAAATTATTAATTTTAAAATTCAATTTTATATTAAATGCCAAAATTTTAAAACAACATTAAACTTTTATGAGATTTTGTGATGGGATAGATCTTCTTAATTATTTTCATGTGATAAACTGACCACTCTTGAGTCAAATGACAAAATTTTCACAGTGTAAAAAACTTGCATCTGCCTAAAAGATTTTAAGAGTCTGCTAAAGATCGATTTATATTCGTTTTGCTATCAAAATCTCTGTTCTTTAAAAAAATCCCTTTCTCCTTATATTTCCTTATTGTAAATTCTTTGGAATTGTGTTTTACTGCAAAACTTTTAACTGTTTTAAGTTATTGAATTCGTTTTTTTTGAAAACTTAAGCTTTTTTTAGCTTTTATTCAACTTGACTGTCATGTCCTCAAATCTTGAGATTGGTTTCTTAACCACTTCCATTCGAGCTACAGCTTTGAAATTTCGCACAGTGGTGGGTTTCCGGAGACAATACAATATTATGCAAAAAAAATTGCAATCTATTCCTTTTTTAAACCTAAAGAAATGATATTAAAATTTTAGCCCTATATTTGGGCGATAAAGTTTGGAAGGGGGTAACCTCACATTGCATTGGGTTGTAACAATACCATGAAGCTAACAGAGAATATGCTATACTTCCGACGCTGCACTGATGAATGACATAATAACTTGTGTTTCTGCGCGTCTTGGGTTTACTTTCTATTAGAATTCGCAAACAACCAGATTTTTTTTTTTACTTTGTGTGCTCCAAAAACTCTTTAGCACTCAATCAAAAAGAGAAAGTTGTGTAGGTCAATTCTCTTTTTTACTTTCTCGTATACGAAATGTACAAAGAGAAAGTATTGTAATCGTCAAAAAATTCAAACTCAAGATTTTGACAAAGAAATCCTCATTATAGACCTCCCCTAGTCCAAAAAACACAATATTGGAATTGCGTCTGTCTGTGAACATGAAAACTAGAAAACTATTAGAGCTACGGGTATGAAATTTGGTATGTGATCTTGACACATCATTTGTAGGTTTCTGTCAAATTTTGGACAAAATCTGTCTACAGGAAGTCTGTCTACTTTCATGTGAACATTATAATTCAAAAACTTGAATAGCTACATGGATAAATTTGGTGCTCAGTTTTATCATCATGAATGTAGGTCCATATAAAATTTTGGGCCCAATCCGTCAAAGGGTTTTTTTTGTGTCAAACTGTTTGTTGTTGTGTATAATCGCATACTTTTGAACTTAATAACTTCTTAACATAATTAGTAAGATAAATGAAATTTTGTATGTGATCTTCTAATCTTAATTGTAGATTTCTATCCAATTTTCGTGTCAATCAGTTAAAAAAAGGCATTCAAATTGCATATTCAATCTTTCTAATCCAATTCTCCACGCGCATGTGTACTGGTTATCTGACACAGCCTCGGCTTCTAGTTCTGTCTTGTTTCATGTATTGTGTAATAACACCTGCTTGGCGCTTTTTCTTCCATTTTGGGTCCTTTTTCTCCCTTTTGGCGCATTCTGCTCCTGCTTAGTGTATTTTATTTTCATTTGTTTTGTTGTTTTTACATGTTGTTACTGTCTCTGAGGAAATAATCAGAGTTCTTTTGGCTTTTGGACCTTCCAATAGCTCCGCAATTTTTATGCGGTGGGGACTTGGGGTTGACACCTTTGTTTGAAAGTATACAAGAAAGTTTAGGGGAGACTACTCCCACTGGTTTTCTTTTACATTGTTGATAATAGTTTTAAGTTATCACGTAATATACTACGGATTTATATTTCAGAAAGTTAATGTCATTAAATCATTTTTAAAATGTAATTGTACATATGTATATAATCATTTTAATATGTGTTTTATATTGGAGAATTCAATAATTGAATTTGGTTTACTATGCCTACATGTTGTGTGTATTCGTGTCAGCCATCACTAAAAAGTAGAAAATAAAATAAATAAAAAAAAATTTAAGGTAGAAGCTTTTATTCATGCGTAAAAAGTAACACGAATGTTAAAAAATTTTCTGATTACAATAAAATGCATGGTTGGAATAAAAGCATGGGCGCCTTTACCTTCTAGGAATATTCCATTTGTTTAAGAAAATATACACAAAACATAAGGTGCTATATAAGACTGACCATGTTTTTATTCGAACCATGCATTTTATTGTAATCGGAAAAATTATTTTCAACTTTTGTGTTCATTTTTTCACATGAATAAAAGCTTATACCTTAATTTTTTTTATTTGAAAATTATAAAAGAGCATCAAAAATCTTATTTTTGCAGGTGTAAGCCATAACATTCCATTGTTAAGAGATATTATGACTGAAAAGAATTTTGTGGAAGGAAATTTGAGTACAAAATATTTGTATGATATCTATCCAGAAGGATTTCCTGGTAAGGAAGTTCATTATTTTTTGAACTAAAAGCACTGTTTTTGTAAACTAGATTCTTTGAAAGCATTTTGTATGAGAATAATTCAGTTAAATGTGTGATTTCTGTTGAATTCTTGTATCCTTGCCAAATGTGCAGTAAAACATACACTGTATTTGGTTGAATAATATAATGATATGTAATGAACTTGCTTTAATAAAATGAGTTCATTTGCTTAAGTAGGATTATACCACTTCATTTGAAAGATTTGATTTGAATTTTGCAATAATGCGTTCTAAATAGCAATGTATCAAAAGAGCATTTTAGAAGAAAACATTTCTTTTGTGTTAAATATTGGATAAAAAACATAATCTTTGTTTTCATGGTTTAAAAATAAGTTTTAAAATGAAACATTCCATAATTTAAATTACTAATATAATAGCCCAGATCCGTCTCTCACTGATCCGGTAACGCTTTGACGTACACCATAGCACTGCGAGACGTTAAACAGCATTATTTCATTGTTAGAGCACCTAAATTTTTATTTTAAATTTAAAAAAGTAATTGTCATTCTAATTTCAAATTTAATAGCTTTAAAATAGTGAAATAAAATTTGCTATCGGTCGATATAAAATTTATCTCGCCATGATCATTAGTTCCCGAGAAATTTTAAATTATATCAATCATATATTTCAAATTAATTTCTGTTTATTAATAGAATGATATAGTTTGGATGCCATGATGCATCTGATTATTTATTGCAATCGTGATATAATTTGATAATATTTTTTGACGATGTAAAAATTTACACAAATACATCAGAAGTACAAAGAAAATTGTTAAACAATGAAAAATACTTCATTCGGAATGTTGTTTACCGAGAGGTTTTTTGAATAAAGAAATATGTAAATAAAAAAAATATTTCCTGTCATAAAACATATGTTTATTTTATTTGTTTTCAATCAATGTTAAACATTTCTCTCGCATATATATCTATTTAAACACGTCAAATATGACAGAAAATCTCTCGAATAAAGAGGCAATTTGCTTCCGTCATACCATGATGGGTGATTTTCTAGTATCGTTTAGAATATCTGAATTAATATCACTGATCTTTATAAATGTCTATGAGTTTTGTACGGTGGAATAATTTTTTTGATACTTTTTCATTTATGTGTTTTACAGACATGGCACATTTCCATGGAAACGCGGATTTCCCCTTTTTTGGCATCAAATTTAATCATTCTTAGGATCGATGCAAATCTGTATTAAAATTTTTGTTAATGTGTTGGGGAGGCATTGCTCCCGCAAACAAAAACTGTGCGCCAAGTGAAAAGTTTGCGTATGGCTCTAAAGTGAAAGAATTTCGAATTCATAAGATATTGTGTAATCCTGTCGAAAGCCGTTCAGCGTCCGAGTTATGTATCGACGTTTTGCCTCACTTTGGGGTCAAAGTTTAGCTTTGGGATTGGGGAGGAATGCCCGAAGGTTGTATTCTTTTCTTTCTCGTTTCGTTCAATCGCCTTTCGTTCCATCCAATCGGAATTCATTCCGAATTTCGTGAGAACAAAGATCATTAACTCTCCATAAAGGATGCCATTTTATTTTCGCGTTCTCTTTAACATTCTTTTCTTTATTTTTGTTAGTTATTTCGATTTCATTTTTGTTAGTTTTCGTTCCTTAATGTTTGTCTATCAACACAGGCATGACACATTTGTGCGGATTTCAGCGTTTTCGGCATGGAATTTTGTCATTCTTGGGATCGATGCAAATCTGCATTAAAAGTTTTGGTAATGCATTGGGGCAGGGGAGGAGGGGTCGCTCACAAAAGACGTGAATAGCACGCAAACAAAAACTGTGCGCCGTGTGCACATTCAAAATAATATCAGATTTGATAGATAAAAGATCAGGAAGAATGTATATTGAAACATATTCTTCATTTTAGAGTATTAATTAAAAAATGATGAACAAAAAGCAGTCAGCTTTTGAATATTTTAGAAAAAAGATTCTTTGCATGATGCTATTGATAGTAACGTGCAAAATTTTAAGATTATCAGGCAAATGGTACTAGGAGGAACTTAATAGTAAGAAAATAGCAATGAGAAAAAATATAAAGAAAAACCCCAATCAAAGAAAGAGAGCAAAATTTAGAAAATGGAGAAAAATAGCAGACTGAAGCATATAAAAAAGCTTGAATTGTTAGCTCAAAAAATGAGTAACAAAAGTCTTAATAATTATGTATAATCAAAAAAAGTTTTATATGGCAATATTTTTAGTGAGATAATTTTTATCATAGTTTTTATTTTAACAAAACTTGATGCGTAATTCATTTTTCACCCATTAATTTGCCTTTAAATAATAATTCTACAATATTTTTAATATCCCAAGCACTTTTTGTATAGATTTATTCATTTATTGTTCAATTAATCATACTTATTTTACTTCTCTGCATTTACATTTGATATGATTCCGTGTTTATGAATTTCAGCTTCTTTTGTTCCAAGTCTGTGTCATGTCTAGTTTTATTTTGCATCTTTGATTAAATTTCAGCATTGTTTCTCTAATTCCTAAAGTTTTTATTTAATTAACTACACTTAAATATAACACACTAACAAATGAAATTGAAATATAGAGTATTTATCATGCGAATGGAAAGTTCTAAGCATCACGTCTTGGGAAAAAAAAATGAATTTAGAATGATGTTTCTTTTCTTTGGATTACATGTTTTTTCAATATAGTTTTCAATTTTAATTTTATTAATATGAACTATTATATATATATATATGAAATTTGGTTTAACAGGCAAGCAGTTATCTGAATCTGAAATGGAACATCTTGCTTCTCTTTGTGGTTGTATTTTTGTTCGGCATGAAACACGATCAAGACACTTTTTGAACCAACCTCAGTAAATATTACTTATATCAATAATTATTTACCTCGGTAAATATTGCTTTTATCGATTGTTATATATCTTAGTATGCATTACTTATTTTTATTTGATTTCACTGCTCTTCATTCCTGCTCTTTTTATTTGTAATAATTAAATATTTATTATTTTTTAAGGCCACCCTTAGAGAGTACTCTACCAACTGATTGGAATTTAATCGCAGAAATTAATGAACGAAATATTGAACTTTTGGTTACAGAAAAGAAAAATATATTTGAAGTATGTGCATTTTTGATTTCACTAAAATAGTAATAGTTATTTATACAAAGTACACTTAACTGTGTATATTTATTCAGTGGCAGTGATATAAATGACTTTGAATTAAGTTCATTAATCATAAGGTATAATTAACCACTATACAGTAGTAGCTAGTGAAAATGATCATCCTTGATTTTGTCATATTTTATACATGAGACTGACACAATCATGTGAAGGATGATGTAGTAGCAGATGCAGATTTCGTTGGCAATTACTGTAAAGTGAATTATTTGCAGATATATTGGACTGTCAAAAGTAATTTTGATCCTGTTTAACTTCTTCCATTTGCTTGAAAATTCATTCATGTGGCCATTTTACGTGCAACTACCTGAACAGCACTGTTTGGATCAAACATTTAATTAATTTCTTTTAATATAAATGCTACAAATATGAAAAATTCTCTGAATAGTATTTGAAATATAAACCAGAAATATGTTAAGTTTTCATTAAATAATGTTTCATTTATAATGAATAATGGATACTTGTATTTTTTTTATAGGTTACTGTTAATGGTAAGAAGATTGTTATCCCTGGAGACATCCATCTTTCAGCTCCAGTTTTAGAAACTACCATTGGAGGTGAACCTTACACATGCCAACTGATAAAACATGATGGAGCAGGAAATTTGAGGATCCGCTTTGCTGGCACTACAGTAAGCATAAGTAGTTTGTGAAACTTTATTTTTTAAATGAATGTAAATTTATTCTTTACATATTTTGCTGATTTGTTATTATTTGATTCTTCATTTTGGAGGAGACCAATTTGTATACAAATAAAATTACATCATATTTATCTCTTGCTTATTTATATGTTTCTCACCATGAAATAAGTTAATTTTTTTTCTCTTTACTTTCCATTAGTTTAAGGTGAGAGTACTGACAGAAGTCGCTGCTGAATATGAACGTCTCATGCCTCAAAAACCAGAGGTAAGACTTTTTAAAACTGTATCTAATGTATTTTTCAGAGAAACAAAATTCCTCAGAGACAAAGTTAAAATAAAGCAAAGATTTCATCTCTGTAAAAATTTAGAGAATGTCTCATATGTAATAACTACTATGTAAGGACAATTATTAGTGCACAATGATATTACTCTATAAATATTAAATCTTGTTCCTGCAAACAAATTTCCATTATGAGGAAAATAATACTAATTTAGCTTCAAAAAATATACTAGAAATGAAAATTTAGATTTTATCAAGTTATCAAAAATCCATGCCTCCCACATTAATGACAGATTTCAGAACTGGATGATGCACATGCACTTTTGTATATGTGATATGATTATACACTATTTAATATTCTTTCTTGTAAACTGATAGATAGTTGTTAGATTACTACCCCCTTTGCACTGGGTTCTTCATGGTTAGAGAGCCTTCAGCAGGGCCGGACGAACACTCCATTAGTCCGTGCCCCGGCACGGAGTAAAAAAAAATCTAGGGATGCAAAATTATCAAAACAAAATGACAGAAAAAAAACGCAACGAAGTTTCTAAATTAATTAGAAAAGTTTCTGAAAAAATTCTAAAGAACAATAAAACAATCCAATTTTATGTACTAATGAGCACAAAACTTTCAAGGCACTCCTCCAGTAATCTATATATATATATAAAAGTAAATGTCTGTGTGAATTTTGCTCTAAACTTTAGCATTGCTCTAAGAATTTTAGAAACTCTTCCAATGGACAAGTTTTCTGTTTTGTTTACTGACATTAGAAACCTTGATTTTATTTGCTTACTTTTTATCTTCTGCTTTGAAGATTCCATTGACTTAGCATTACACCAGAATTACGTAATCACCACATTTTAATGTAAATAAACAAAACGGGATAAGTGTTGCATCCGGGGAACGTAATTTTTCCAAACTAAAAATAATCAAGAACTATTTGTGAACAACATCTCAAACAAGATTGTCAGATCTCGCTATATTAGGATTTGAGTATGAACTGAGTAGCAGTTTGGATGTTTCTGAATTAATTAGAGAATTTTCTGAACTAAAAGTTCGTAAAAGAAATTCGTCTGAATTCTATTCCTGAAACTGTTGTTTTAAGGTATTTTAAGTGAAAAGTTATTATAAGTATTTGTGTCAATTGCTGAGTTACACTGTTGTTTTTTGAACGTTCTCTAAAAAATGTAAAAAAAAAGACCATATATCTTTTTTTTCAGAATGCTTATATTGTAGTTCCATAGGGGCGCAATTTTTTACTGTTGCACGGAGCTGTTCAAACACTAAATCCGATCCTGCCTTCAGAAGTATATAGATCTTGACTCAAATTTTTCCCTTTTTTGGACGAAGTTCTCAGTGGCTTCTGAATTGCACTTTATCTTTTATTGTTATCGCAGTTATTTATACTACAACTTGGCCCATAACTTAACATTAATATTTTAAAAGTGTTTATTTCTTATTGCACTTAATGAAGATTCTTTATGCCATCACCCTTAAATTTAAAATATTTTATGAACTGTAATGTAGTAAATCAAATTTCTTCTATAATTTAATGTATATTAAAGTATTGCAATGGCCCTTTATGTTCAAAATATCATTCACTTAAAATACTGGAATCTAGAGCAATCAGAATTTTCTCTTAGAAAAACTGACCAGTTGACTATCCTGTTGCAAGTCTCCAAAGAAAACTGCAACTCCTAATTTTTATAAAATTGATGTTGCTTATTTCGCTTCTAAATTTTTAGATTTTTTTAAAGTTTATATCACATTAGTCCAGCCAACAAAGAAAATTAAAATTGTATTTTTTGCCATTCCAGAAAGATGTTTCTAAAGTTGTCTGTGCTCCTATGCCAGGGTTGTTGAAATCCATTTCTTGTAAAGTTGGAGATACTGTAAGTCCTTTATTATTATTGTATCACTTGCTTGAGTGATGTATTGCTATTATTTTCTATTATTCTTTAAAATTATTTTAAATATAACTGGGAAGAGGGAAAAAAGGTACATTTTAGTGCATTGGCTGATGCCAGTTATTCATGTATTATAAACTGTGATTTAAAACAATTTCTTTTACTTAACTTTCATTTTCTGTTGCAAATGTTTTGATTATCCATTCTTAATCATATTCCTGTACTTGCAGAACACTTTATAAGTGGATGAATTATAGCTTGCACAACATTTAAGTTTCTTTGTAAATATCTTTTTGTAACATTTATTTATTATTATATTTAATTTTATTCATCCTTTAATTTTATTGACAATAGTGTAAAAGCTTGATAGCATTTTTTTCTTCTTTTCTGATTTGAATAATGATTTGAGTGTGGTTTAAATAGATTGTCACAAAGCTTTTAAATAAAATCCCTATTTGAAATGCAAGATTCACATTTCTTATTTGATATGCTAAACAAACTTTTGTTGCATCTTTCATGCTTAAAATAACAAGAAGCCAACAATATTATACCATTTAATTTAGCTGAATTGTGAAATCTATTTTTTTTAAAAATGGGAGATAAATCTGTTGTTTTTTCATTTTAATCTGTTATATGAAATATTTTTGTCGACATGCTTAAAATTGGAAAAGTGTAATTGTGGTTATTATCCTTATTTGCTATTATTTCTTTTCATTTTTTAAAAAAATTCTTTTATTTTTCATTTTTCAAACAAAGTCTGTGCTACAAAATTGAATCATTTGATAATGTTCCAAATCCAGATTATTTTGAAAATTGCAATGCAAATGCCTTCTAAAATGTGAAATTGCCTCAATTATTCAAGTTTACTGATTCAGTCTTGGATCATCCCTTTTCAAAACATTTGGAAAAAAAAAAAAAAACATTCAAGATCATTCCACCATTTCATCATTTTTGGTAATTGAAATTCTTAGTCCAATCATATTGCATCTTGTATGTTGTCAAGTTAAAAATCTGTAAGTGAAAAATACGAGTTGAAAGAAAATAAACAGATATATATTAAATAGAATCTTGATTATTGCAATAACCCAATTGAATTGCTATGTTTTGAGTTTTAATTTTTAATACTGCTAATGTTACTTTAGTCATTGCTATTTAATGGTAAATATTTATTTTGCACTTTAACCACATCTAATCATTTATGAATGTGCTTTATTTCGAGATTTTTAATTTTTGACAAAGCAACAGGCCAGTGTAGGGAAAGAGATGTTTGTCTACTGTTTTTTTTTTCTTTTAAACATTCATAAATTATATAAATTTACATTCTTAATTTCATTTTGAAACATTTAACTCGGAATTTATTCAAGTGCAAAGTACGAGGGTGGGAAATGTAATAGTGGCAACCATATAATTACAGCCAATACGGCATAAGTGCTAGCTTGAAATGCTTATAGCCCTTTGATGTAGTCACCAGCATTGTGTACAACTTATTTCGAATAACATGGATGTTGTAGAATACCTGAATCTGTACCAATCAGTCTGTTGCTTTAAAAATCTATTAACTGTTCAGTAGCAAATGCCACAAAGTGGTTCCTTCTTTGGAATCATATCATAATCATAGTGACATAAATCTGGGTAGAGCAACTCGCACCTTCAGCGAGACAAAAAAAAATGACGGGAGGCTGTCTTTTTCCAACAGCCGCTGATATTAAAGGCGTCGGACTACTTTACTCGCGTGACTCTTTTCCGATTTAATTTTTTTTTTGTAACTTCTGTTGTTACCCTTTATCTCTAACAGAAGACATTAGTTATGTTTTTCACATATGTAGTTACCGAGATATAGAGGATCTCCCATACAACGTTTTTTGTGGCGTTTTGGCGTGTGAATCAAATGCCTTCCTATGACCCCAATAAGAGGAACGCAGTCCTACGTTAAAAAAAAAAAAAATCTTTCTGGCTGCTACCAATTTGTTTCAGAGGTTCTTAAAGCGATTGACTACTCCATTTCAACAATCAGCAGAACTGGTACTGCTTTAGGTATTCTACAACTTCCACATCATTGGAAACAAGTGGTACACAACACTGGTAACTACATTGAAGGGCTATAACTGTTTCAAGCTAGTATCTGTGTTATATCAGCTGTAATTATATGGTTGGCACTATTAAATTTCCAACCCTCAAATGAAATCAGCCCATTATGGTTAACATTGTTCTTTTAAAATGTCAGGTTGTTGAAGGTCAAGAGGTGTGTGTTATTGAAGCAATGAAAATGCAGAACAGCCTAATAATAGGCTCAAATGGAAAAGTGAAAACTGTGCACTGCAAGGAAGGAGAGGCTGTTGAGGAAGAACAAGTTATCATTGAGCTGGAATAAATGGTTTAAAAGGATCAAAGAAATTTTTGTGTTCATGTGTACAACCATAAACTTGATGGATATTACTATAATTAAATGTTTAAAAAGTTATATATATTTTGCTATGAATCCCCTGATGGATGTTTTTATTATGTCATGAAGTGCATTTATTCTTTTTGAATCTCGTACCCTATATTTCAGATTATTCCATGTTGATGTGCTATTTGTGGGTGTTATGTTCCTTTTTTAAAGATATAATTAATACTGAATTGGAAATGCATAAGTTCTCATTAACATTGTAAATTTCTGTCAAAATATAAATCTTTCAATGAAAGTGTTTTATGAATCATTATCATTTTATATTTGTAATTTAAGTTAATATTTGGACAGTGACATAATTCAAAAATTACTTAATATTTATATTTTGAAAGAAGCATGTACCATTTTATATAGCAAAGTACAAATTTTGTTTAACTAATGGAATGTAATAACTTAATTCTGTTTACTCTGCTTTGTTAATTATTAAAAAATGTACATAATACATTTTCTTCACTCTATATAAAGCTGAAAGTATTGACTACTAACATGATAATGTCAGACATTATAATATTTAAAAGGAACTTTCTATTCAAAAGCTAATGTTTTTCATCTTTAAAGATATTTTTATAGAATATTTTTATTCAGGCCAGTGTGTTATATTTACTAAGTATTTTCCTTAAAATTGTTTATTGAATGAAATAAATGTAAATTTTTGTGTTCATTTTTTAGAATGTTATATGATGTTTAATGTTTGTTCATAATTGTGTTAAGAAGCTTTGAAGATTTTATTTAGTTGCATTGTTTTGTATTTAATGAAAAATTGCATAAGCACATTCAAGATTAATTGCTAATATAGGTCACGTGAAACTTGACTTATATGGTCAGTTACTCAAAATGTGGGTTGTGTATTCACTTTTCATTATTACTGCACAAATTTACTAGATGTCTGAGATAATTTTGTTTTAAGACATGAATCTCATATGTGTTTTTTTATTTCTAGTATTAAGCAACTGTAATATAATATTTTAGAGCTTAATCTATACATGGCTATTTTTGAAAATGCTTTTGAAAGAACAAACAGTCTAATTTTGTTGAATTTGCATATTAATCACTTATACGTGCCATACTACTTTTACCCAAGAATATTTTATTTTAGTAGCAAAATTTATGTACCTGTAGTTGATTTTTTTTTGGTTATTTCCTTAGTTTTTAGTTGTTGAAAATTCATAAAGTTGTTCAAGGGGGAAAAAAAGAGTGAGTGATTTGTATGTGATGAATCTCTAAATATTTTGTATATGAACGAATATGACATTTTTTTCATCTTGTTGAATATTTTAAATGAAGAAACATTTTATAGATGTTTGTTTATAAAATAATTCGTTAAAGAGCTTACTTTATTATGACTTGAGCTTGGTCATGAGTATGGCATTATTACTCAAAATATAGATAATCATAGTTTTTAGGTTGTTAGTATAGTTGTCTTTTTTTTTATATTAAGAGAATCAACAATTTCTTCTAGAATAGCTGTTTAGGTCATTTCAAGGGGAAAGGAGTAAAAATCAAGGCATTGTAATAATTTATGTGAAATTATTTTTACAAGTCTAACATGTCATTTATTTTTGAAATTCAAATAAAAAATTTTCTAATATATTTTTTATTAATTTAGTTAAATTTTAAGATTTTCAAAAAGTTTTTAAGATGAATTTTTCCATTTCAAACAAGGTTCAATCTCCACAGAGTTAAAACCTAATTTAATAATTATACTAACACTCTTATCAAAAATAATAAGATAACTTTGTGTCGTGACTGTTAAAAAATTTATTTTATTAATATTTTCTTATAATTTTAAAAGCTATGGCATCGATTAAGTTATTCATTTAAAAAATTGCTTTATATTTATTAATTTTTACCATTTGAATTTAATAAATTTGAATGCAAGGATTATCTTCTATGTTATAAACCTCATGCTCTACTTTCATAATAGAAATGAATCTCGAACAAGGTAATTCTATTTTTGGAGTTATCCCTTGTATTTTGTTACTGAAAAAGTATTTTTTTGAAATACCTAATTGATTTTAAGTATTTTTATTTGTAATTATTTATTGCTTTGTTTCTTAAAAATAGGTTTATACTCTACTGAAAAGTTTTGGAAATATTGAAAATATTTCTTGCTTATAAATTTTGTAAAAGTATATAAATGTGCCAAAATATGTTGAAACCTTTTTAAGAATTGTTTTATATGGTATAGAATAAGGTTTTTTTTTTTTATTAAATTACTGTTATTATTTCTAATGTTTAATTTTAACAACCGAATCTAACTTCCATTTTTATGACAGCAAAGTACTTTTTATATGTGTATTTATAATTTAGAATATTTCAAAATAAGGTTTTGTTTAAAAGATATGTTACCAGTTTTAGAATATTTTATAAATGAACCAATTTTTAAAAATCTCTTTTAATGAATATATTTACAAGATCAAATTCGTAGATTCTTCGAGATACTGACTTAGATTTCATCCTAAAGTTGTGCCCAGCTTTAAAGTTTATAATAATTAGATATACATATGCTGAGTAATTATGCTTTTTTCATGTTGCTAATATTATAACTGAATGACTGGTTGGAATCATTTGTAGTTTTTCAGAATGTTCTTATGTTTTTAAATACAAAATATCTCTTGAAAGATAACTGCTGATCCTTTTCAGATACTATTTCAAGTATTCCCTATGTGTTCATTGTTTTAAATTTAGAAAAATGATTTTTTTTATAAGGTAATAATAGCTATATTTATGTTGTTTCAATAGTTATGTTATGTTGACTCCAATTGATATTTACTATAAATATTATTGTAATTCTTTGTTATTTGAATCAATAAATATCATTTGTTAATCTTTTTTCCTTCTCATTGTCTCATAAATTGCATAATTATTTATATTGTTGCATGAAATACAGCTTTCTATTTAATGGAGTGCTGGAAAAAGAGCAGGGATGTAGTGGAGCCGGAATGCATGAAAACAACACCATTCCAGGATTGCTTTTTTTTTCTTCTTCTGACAAGAAATATACAAGAAAAAAATGTGAAATTGTCTTTAAAATAGCACAATTTCTGTCACCCAGGTTAGAGTGTCCCAGCATTGCTTATTTTGCATCTACACCACTGACAAAGAGGCACAAGTATTTGTTCATTGTTAAAAATGTTCTTATAAAGAATTTTTCATTGGCACATGCCTTCAGTTTTCGAAATCAAAGTGTCATTATTTTGATTTTTTTGGTTTTGTTTTTTCCTTTGATTTATTTTTGAGATAATGCAAAGAATTTGAAAGTAATTTTTATTATTTGGTATTTTACTATATTTTTGAAAATCTTTTAATATGTATCTATAAAAAGGTTTTTAATATGATTTTCTATAGTTTTTTCTGAAAATTAATTTTTTTCTTCAGAATTTATTTTTACTGCACAGTTTATCTTAATTTTGGTGTTTCTAACATAATTGAAAAGAGTTTTACTGAAATTCATGTTTTAAATTAATTTGGCTAATAATGGGTTAATTTTATCCTAACTGTTTCTATAATTTTATTTATTCATTTCCGTCATGATCTGACATGTTTTTTAATATTTAGTTTTGACAAGTAAATTTAGATTTATCTAAAATACCATGAAAACTGTGTATTTAACAAATTTTTGAAGGAATATCAAAACTTGGCAGAAATATAAACATTTGGTTTTTATTATTACTTTTTTTCCCAGGAGAGAAAACATGCACAAAAATGCTTATCATTTTCTTGGTATGCTGATGCTGACAGCAGCTGTCAAGTGAAAATTTTAAAGGATGGAACTGGATTTATGAAATTATGTCAGCAGCAAATTCAAAATATTGGCCCAGAGGTTGCTGAAGCTGTTGTAGCGAAATATGCTTCATTGCAGATATTAATGGAGGTAATTCTTAAACTTTTAGAATAAGAAAAAGATTAATAAAGAATCTATGTAAAAAAAATACAGTGGTACATCCTTTTTATAACTGATTTTAGTTCAAAGGAATATGTCTTGCACCACCTTTCATCTTAAAAATATTTTTTATTAAAATCGTAGGAATTTACTCTTAAAAACACAATATTCCAAGAAATTTCTCATTCAAATGTGAAGTTAAGTTTAGCTAGATTTGCATCATACTTAGAGACTAACCTCATAACTTTGAATCTCAGTGAAATGACAAATATGCCACTTGAGCTGATATTCGTCCCTCCTAACTTCCATGCCATACCAGTTGAAGGATGCTTAACCATGACAGATTTACCATGCACCAGGTCTGCATACACTATGGATATCTTACGGATTTGGATCTCAAATTTGTGGTCCTTGAGATTTGAAGTCAAGACTCTACCACAAGTCCGAATCTGAAAGAACTTGAAATATCAGATGCCAAACTTCTGTTAATTTTTTCTCCTCTACCTCAGAAGGTAATTGTCTCAATGATTCGATATTTTGAACATACCTGAAGAAACCATGATTAGAAATCTGTGATAGTGACACTGGCATATGGATAAGGCAAACTGAGAGATTATTACATCCTAGTTAGTAGCTTTTAAAAGAAAATTGAACAAATGAATAAAATTGAAGAATTAAAAATTATAGAAAAGAAAAATGATGAAAAAATTATGATTTCATACTGAGTAATTAGAATTTTAAAGTATCCCTGTAAAGAAAAATCCAGTAGAATTAAGAATGCCAATTCATGATGATATGCATTTCAGAATATGGGGAAATAAATGATACATAAAAGAAAAAAAAATGAAGAAGAAATGAAACATCTACTAAAAATACCATTTTTGAATTATATGACAATAGTTGATTGAGTTTTATACTATGAACTATTTCTCTGTCTTTCCCTATCATTCGTTGTTTATGAATTTTTTTTGCATAGCATAAGATTTGGGTTTCTTATGACTATTGCTATCTTCTCTATATTGTTCTCAGTAGGGATAATTTGATTATATCCATCTGAGTATTGGAGAAGAAGCCTGTTGAAGGCCATTTGGATTATTTCAAGTGTAACAGTTTTTGTGTGATGATCATATTTTTCTCTTTTGATAACGCAAAATGGAAAAGGAATTATAGGTGAAAGATTATCCAATGTTGCTGGACTTTTTCTTAATTAGATATTTTATTTTGTTTGTTAGAGCATCATTGCATCATTTCTTGTTTATAAATCACATCAGATATATTTTAAATGAATTTTGTGCTTGAACTATAATCAGATGGTGAGAATAACTCTCTTCACCCTATTCTCTAACATTAAACATGTTCATACATTAAAATGTTCAGATATTAGTGGATTTAATATACACAAAATGAATCTTTGGTAGAATGGGGGTTAAAACTTTCATTTATGGAGTGGAGATGGCATCAGTCCCATGGCAATCTCAAGGATTTATTACAGCTAAGGAATGACATATTCTGGTATTGAAACCCATTTCTGTTCAATAATTTATTTGCCAAAATAGGCAATTAGGCCAAAGTAGGTGAAATTTGGCACAAATATACTTTGGAGAATGGGAATGTGCACCTTGGAGACATTTTTTTAAAGTTTTAATTAGAAATTTAATAAATTAAAAATTAATTGAAATTATGGCATTTTTTCTTGATAACTTTCAAAAATATTATAGCATAAAAATAATTTTTTCACTAATTTAATAAATTTAAAAAAAAAAAAATTGTGTATAATTTACACAGGATTTCCACGGGTCTTAGAAAGTGCTTATTTTAACCTGCCTTTTCTAAAAGCCCTTGAAAGTACTTATTTTTCGTCAGTAATCCTTAGAAAGTGCTTATTTTCCTTTTAAAACAAAATTTTTTTTTCGAATGACGAAATTTACCAAAGTGATAAGTCTAGAAATTTACCTAAGTGATAAGCCACTCATGCCTTTTTTGCCACTGTTATGTTGAAATTAGTTAATCAATTTATAGACTTTTTCAATATTTTAAAATCTGAAGCCAAAAAGAATATCTCAACCGCACACAAGCTATGCCAGTTTGACTTCGCAGAGGCAAAATATTAAACTTCTCTTGAGAAGGTTAGTGTTGGATTTGTTGGTGACAAATTAATTAAAGAAAAGATTAAACAGAAAGTGCAATTTCTGACGAAGTTATGAGTTTACAACATGACTGTGGAGGATTTATCACAAAATTAACTTCAAACCCTTTTGGCCCTTGTACGGAATGCTTCATGCCTAGATCCAAGAAAAATGGCCCTGAGCAAGATAATTATAAAAGTTCAATGAAACAAATTTTATTACATTTTTGTCAAACAAAAAAATAATTGTTACAGAATAAGAATATGATGCCTTAATTCTTCACTTTAAAGAGTTTTTAGAAACTACATCTCCAGGTACTTGGTATCATTCAACACTTTGATCCAAAATCTGACAATATAGACAGCTTTTAAAATGATTTTTTACTTCCAGATGGTGGTAGTTTCACAAAGCAAAATTCTTTAACTGTCCCTTTTGCGTTTCGCTTTCTGAAAGAAGGAAAAAATGAAATAAATCAACATGTTTCTTGGCATAAAGTAATAAGATAAATTATATTTATATCAATCGATAGAAAATTTTATTTTGCTATTTTAGAGCTATTAAATTTGAAATTAGAATGACAATTACTCTTTTAAATTTAAAATTACTGAAATTTAGGTTCTCTAATAATGAAATAATGCTGTTTAACTTCTCACAGTGCTATGGCGTGAGTTTTATTGTTGGTGACATCAGAGCGTTACCGAGAGACAGATCTGGGCTATTATATTAGTAGTTTAGCGTTTTTTAGTGCAAGTTCGGAATTTCAAATTCATTCAGTAATTGACACATAAGTGTTTTGAAACAATAGACAATTTTGATTCAAATTAGTTAATCAAAGGCAAATGAAAAAAACTATTTATGCATTGCATTTTTATTTACGTAGATTTATTCATTTTTATAAGCAGAAACTGCATCCATGAGAGAATTCTCACATTTCAGTCTAAAACTACTAGTACCTTTAGAAGTATTGAAAATCTTAGAATAGTTTTAGAAGTCTTTAAAATAACTAGCCTTTATTATCAAAGACACTAGCCTTTAATTAACTGTTTTGAATCAAATTTTTCTAATGTTTCAAAACTAACAAGTCATCCACTGTGCCACCAGGTGGTGTTTCCTTTCTTCTCTCCAGAGACTTATATGATATTTAAATAAAGCTACTCTTTACATAGTCCTAATGGCCATCACTGGCTACAGCCTAACCCTTCCCAAAGGAGGCTAAGTATCATCACCGATGTTGATAACTCGGCTCCCTCCATTGTTGTACCATAAAGTGAGAGCCTGCTTACTTCTCCGGCAACTTCTCATCCAAGTTTTTGGTGCCCCTTCCCTGGGGGAAATACGTGTTATAATTAATTTTGTTAATAAGAGATATCAAAATATTTTCATTCTGAGCAACACCGTGCATTTCGGTTATTATATTCATTCATTCAAAATCCAGGAGAGCCAACTCAACTTTAGGGTCTTAGACTGCAGGTTGACTCTCCGGGAGAAAAACGTTCCAGCAGACAGATTGACATGATAATAGTGTGGCCAAAATTTTCATCAAATATTGAACAAAAATTTAAATTTTAAAAATTTAAACATTGCCAGTTAAAAGAATGAAACATAAATTAAGAGAAACGTGAGGCCCACAAAAAATTAAAAGTTAGAAGTTACCGATAACAAATATCAAAAAGAGATTTCACAAACGAATGGAAATCGTACAGCATAATTTTTAAAAAATCCAGCACAATGTTTCTTAACCTTTCAGTATTTGCAACCCAATTTTCAATTATAATTTTCATCGGCCCCCCCCCCCCTTCTCATACAATAAGAATGTATACAATAAAAAATATATTGTGCAGTACTAATACAATCCTATTTATAAGTTAGTTATATCGGTGTAAAAGTGAATTCTATTTTTTTTTACTAGAAAAATAATCCGTCATGGCATGACAGGTGCAAATTGCCTCTTCATTTGAGAGATTTCCTGTCAAATTTGGCGAGTTTAAATAGATATATATGTGAGAGAAATGTTTAACATTGATTGAAAACAAATAAAATAAACATATGTTTTATGACAGGAAATATATATTTTTTATTTACATATTTCTTTATTCAAAAAACCTCTTGGTCGAAAAAAAATCTAGAAAATCTAGTAGATATAATCTAGATAGATAGCAAATGTAGTTTCAAAACAGAGCACTTCTCTGCTTGTCAAACGTGGCCAAAAAATATCAAATTATATCATCACGATTGCAATAAATGCATCGTGCATCGAGATACATCGTGGCATCCAAACTATATCACGCGCATGATATACCACTGTTGTAATTTACTACTATCTATTGAAAAACGGAAATTAATTTGAAATATATGATTAATATAATTTAAAATTTCTTGGGAGCTATTGATCATAGTGAGATAATTTTTTTATCAATCGATAGCAAATTTTATTTCACTATTTTAGAGCTATTAAATTTGAAATTAGAACGGCAATTACTCTTTTAAATTTAAAATTACTGAAATTTAGGTTTTCAAACAATGAAATAATGCTGTTTAACGTCTCACAGTGCTGTGGCTCGAGTTTTATTGTTGGTGACGTCAGAGCATTACCGAAAGACCTGGGCTATTATATTAGTAATTATATCAATGTATTTTGTTTTGCTTTCCTTTTAATAAATTAATATTTAATAATATTTTCTTTTTGATACGTTCCCACCTAGGTGTTATCACGCCCCCTCCTAGGAGGTGCACCCCACAGGTTGAGAATCGCTGATCCAGCACACACATAAAAAATAAAACAATACAAAAGTAGACAAAAACAAATAATCACTGAAAAAAAGGGCAAAAGATACAAAAATAAAATTTAGAAAAAAGGCACAATGTGGAAAACAACAAAATACAAGGTTCAAGTAAATAAAAAAAGAATTAACAAAAAATTTATAATTTAAAAAGATGCACAACATATCAGTAATTGGCCGGAGCATTCAGTCTTTTGTTAAAATTTAATTATAACAGAAATATAAAGCACCCTAGAATATATATATATATATACTAAAAACAGTAAAGAACGGCCAATACTTTAAATACACTACTAGTAAGTGTTAGATGAAAGTAGAATGCAATTTTAACCTTTTCCAAACTATGACTTGCATGGGTTTCAGATTCACTGTCTGAAGAATCATCTTCTTTGATTTCATTGGTGAAGACCGGGAAATTGTCTGGGCTCCTAGAAGTATCGACTCCTATATTAACTATAAATCATAAAAGCTTAGTTTAACAAACATCGAAAATTAAGGCTTTCAGAAAAATTACTTTAATTGAATAAGTTTTTTTTTAAATATTATGTTGGTTAAATTGTGAAAATAAAAGTTATTAAGTAATTAAACGATTTGTTAAAGTTTCTACTGATGATAGATTTTAGACAAATTTTCTTTTGTACTTCGAATGTATGATTATGGATAGGGTAATTTAATTTAATCTCAATATTTATATTGTAAATATCCATGTTTGTGTAAATTGCTAATTGACATATTTAACTATATATATAGTAATATCAACCATTATATAACATACATCTTATATCAGAACATAGAAAACAAAATAAGCAAAACATATAGAAAATGCAAAACAAAAAGTTTATTAATTAACAAAAATTTTAATTTCTGAACCTATAAGAAATAGTGCTAAATACATGCAAATATCACATGGAACAACTCAAACTTATCTTTGCAAAAACTTAATTTTTAATAAAACTAAATCTAAAAAATTGAAAATACTATAAAAATTAAGAATAAATGGTAAGTTTAAATATATAAATGTAAATATGTGAATGAACTCTGTTACAATAAAAACTATTGAAAAAGGCAATCCAAATAAATGAAGTTTTCAACAATTAAAATAGTAGCTTGACTGTGGACAAGCTTAGCCAATATATATACCCCTGTTATACTTTTAAAACAGGGTTGGTAATGGGTTTTAGATCGGTGAAAATCTGAGAAAATTTTTATGAATGGATATCCCTGCAATAGGCAATATCTTATAATAGAATTTACCTAAAATATTTAACATGATAAGTAAAAAATATCTATATCAATTTATAATTCAGGGGAATCAGCTAACAAATTAATATATCGGTACAAAATAAAATAATAATGGTTAAGATTAAAATGAAATTGCTGTTTTACCGAAATCAATTGGAGTGGTGTCCAAGCTTTCAAGTTGAACCTCAGTTGGCAAACGGATAGTAGTTTTCTCAAAAAATGTCTGAACTACTTCTGAAAGTGATGCATGAATTGAAGTGCTTTCGCTGGCATCACTTGTCACTTCATTTTTTCCTATGGTTCCTTGGATTTTTGCTTGTATTTGGCTTGAACCCAATATCTTATTATCAAGTCTTCGCTGTGCTCTAAAATAGGAAGAAAAAAAAATTACAGAAGATAAAAAACATTTGCAATGGATGCAGAACTAATTATCTTAATTTAGCTTTTTGTATATGTATATTGATTTACAATTTTTTTAAAAATGTCTGAACAATAGAGCATAAATGTAACGATAGAGCATAATGTGTCTCAACTTTATAAACATTATGAATAACATTTTTAACTTTAGTAAAATAGTAATTATTCATACACTTAAGTAATTAAATATACTTTAAAATCAAATGTCTAATTTATTTTAATACTTATAAATATCATATTATTAAGCTTATGAAAAACAATTAGCATGAGAAATTAATAGCTAATTTTCAATGCAATGCAAAATATATAACAAATTTAATTAAACCTTTATACAATATTCTTTCTCTGTTTATGCAACATATATTTTGCTGATGCAACACCTCAATACATTGACTAAAGATATTTTCTATCCCAATTGAAATAGCTACCTGTTTATATTTCTAGAGCGCTTTTTCTATAAACAAAAGTAAAATAATGCATGGTAATACATTTAAAAATTGTATTCAATTTAACTAATTTTGGATTTTTTATATCTAATAAATATAAAATAATATATATATAAAAAAACAATTTATGAAAATAAGTTTTAAAAACTTCGGAAACAAGCTTTTTCAAATTATCAAAAAAATACTACCAAGATGGATGGTCACTATTCGAGTTACTTGACAAAAAAGAAAGGAAGAGTTTCTATAGAGTTGATACATTATTAAACACAACATATCCCTTTAAAGCATAGCAAATATTTCCCCAAACAACTCAGTTGTGGGGATTATCTGTTTATTTAAAATCAATTATCCCATTGATAAGTTTTAATTCATTTAATAGACTGTTTGTAAGATACTATATTAGATAAAATTTATTTAACAACAGATGGTTTAATTTGACTGGTTTACTGCAAAACGTAAACAGTTGCACAGCTCTGCCTACTACCCTGAAAACAAAGTCTTATGAAAATTCTCTCATGTTAACATTTCACTGGACTAAAAAAACATACAATTCCTATCATTGCTAACTTGAAAGTAGTGACATCTTATATTGATAATGTGTATGAAGCTAGGTACGACCGCATCACTGGTGGATGGCATACAAGGTGTCCATCAGTGGTATATTTACAAATTAAGCAACACTGGAACACTCTAACCTGGGTGACAAAACTCGCATTGCTGCTTTTAAGGAGGTTTTTACAATTTTTCTTATTTATGTTTCGTAAAATAAAGCAGCATGGCGTTACAGTGTGTTCCGGCTCCACTACACGCCTGGTCTAGCACCCAAGAAAGAGTTCCCAAAAGTTACTTTTGGTATGAATATAAATTTAACTAATTACTTATTCATTTAAATTTTTTAACGCTTCATGTAAATTTTAAAAAAAAATATCCATTGAAAATTAACCATGAATATAAAAGAAAAGGAATGAAAGAGACAAATGATAAATTTTTTTTTCTCATAATTCATAATTTAACCCAGCTGCTGAATACAATATAATGCACAGTATCACATTCCTATGTGATTAGGTACATAGGATGAAGCTAAGCCTTTCATTTCCAACATAATAACAATATTTTTCAGACATCAATTTTCTGCATAAAAGGGGAGATTTTAATTTCGTCTTCTTTTGCTTGCTTCTCCTTCACTAAATTCATAGAAATAAAAGCTTCAAATGTCATATAAAAAACCCTTTTGACTTCAATAATTTGTTTATATATCGGTCATGCAAATAGTTTTAAAAAGATACAATATAATTTTAATGTTATATGATACATATTGAAGAGGGGCTTTAAAACCACCTAGTAATAAATTGCAATTTTTCCCCCTGAAAAGGCTACATTTACCATACTTTTGCTGAAGACAATTAAATAGAAGTCAATTCCTTATTTTAAATGCAGCTTTTAATAGCTATTCAGTTTTAGAAAATACAGTTTCTAATGTTTATTAAAACAGATAAAATGGTTTGCTGAAATAGAATGCTCTCAAATTTGAGAAAGTTATAAATTATTAAGTTAATGTTCCCTCCTATTTATTAATTTTTGCCTGCTCAATAGCAAACGTAATTCATTTAATTAAAATCAAATAATTTTTAAAAAAACTGTTTATTCTTCATTCATCACATATTTTTCTCTTTGTGGCTGCCTAACCATAGTTACCTGTCCTCAAGTGAAGAAAACAGCAATGGAATCTTTGATCTTAATTATTCGACTAGCGTTTTTAACATCTTATCCTTCGATGCAATTAAAAACTAAATTTTAAATTGCAATTTTAGAGTAGTCTTATATTTATGAAACAGATTACAGTTGCAACAAGTTATATTATATGTTAAATTTATAAAAAAAGGTAGCTTTTGATTAATTCATATTTTGTAAATGCATATTCTTATAGAATAGAGCAATGCTATGTTGTTATCCTAAGATAGGTTTGATAAGAAAAAAGACATCACAAAAAAACATACAACATAAAAAATTTCCAGAAGGAAGAGGAACAAAAAATTTAGAAACACTTAAATAAAAAAACCCAAGATATAAAATGTAGACAAAGTACTTTAAGCTTTTCACATACCTAAAAGCAGAAACAGCAGTAGGGAATTTCAATACGGCGCTATCTTTCTTAATGGAAATTATTCTGCCCTTACAGTTGTCTGTTAGCATTAGGAGATGATTTTTTATCGTTTCACTTGAAAGTTCTTGCGGTAGATTAGTCACTGTAACTTGGACTGGTGTGGCCTGGTAAAAGAAAAACGATCGTTACAAATAATTCCAGAGAATATTTTGAAAGACAAAACGTATATCCTACAAACAAAGCCTTCTTTCAGCCTTACTTTTGAAATTCTTAGGAGAGGTAAATTTTCTGTAAAGATCGAAAAATTGTACACCTCATCAGCGCAAGCTATCAAAGAGGGACTAACATGCCCTTGGTAAATAACGATAACTTCAATCTGGTGTCTATATTTGAAGTCGTACAAATCAAAAGCGAAGTTGATGTCACCTGTAAGAGAAAAAAATTAAATATAAAAGCTTAAGAAAAAGGCAAAAAGTATAATAATTCACTAGTAAAAAAAATTTTTTTTTAAAGAAAATTTTTCATTACTAGAAAGGAGAATCACTGTCGCTGGTGATCCAGTTGCATTTACAAATCTTCTCATGCAAGAACTTAATTTGGCATCAACAGCATTTTTTGCTGTCGCTTTTGTATAAATGATGTCAATCTACAAAAAGAGGAAACAAAAGACAAAAATCAGCAACAAAACAATCACAGTTTCTTTATATTTACAATCGTTTGTCCCCTTGCTAAATTGTAGTGTCTTTTTATTATTTTTACAGTAGGAACTGAGCGACCCCGATTTTGACGACACTGATAATCTTTGCCATTAGTTTTCAGACCGAAAAATGCAGCTGCAAAAAAAGAAGTGGTCATTCATGACCAAGCCCCTTTGCTATCCCTCGCCTAAAGATAGCGATCACTATCTAGCATCAAGAGGATGCTAGCCCCTCTTCCTACTTTTCTAAACCTAATTTCCCCAAAACGGCAGGATTGTAAAAATAATTTAATCCTTTGCTTCTTCGCCCCTTTAAGATTAAAATTTCTATAGAAATAAGTTTTTTTCCCTCTGCTTGCATGCAGTCCTTTTGGCTGTATTCCTTGATGACGTGGCGATCCAAATATTTCCCCCTATATTTCATGTTTTTTAAAATGTCATAATTATTTCTAATTCTTCTATTAATAGTGATATATATATATTTCTTTTAATACTTATTCACATAAGATATTTTTCGTAAACATAGAAAATTTTGATTACTTAAAATACAGTGCACTCCCGATTATCCGGGTTAATCACCGGGAGGGATCGCACGGACAATAGAAAAACACGGATAATCCGAAAACTCCTTTTTATTAAAGAAAAAATCAACATCAGTACAAAAATATAAAAATTACTTACATTTGCATGCTGTATAACATCAAACTAGGAATTTTACTTTTAACATTTATCGATTTAAAAAATCTGTCATGCGTCTTTGCTTCTGCTGTTTGTTCATCTCTTATCGTATATCGACACATATTTTACGAACCGCAGTAATGTCACCGCAATTGTAATCGATCTGTCTCACTAAAATCTCAGTTTCCCGGATTTTAGAGGAATGAGAAATTGTATTTCCCTCATTTATTACATCTTCTGACCATCAGTACTAAGTGATTCGATCTCAGAGTTTTTGAAGGATTTCTAATTTTTGTTTAGCATTTAAAGATTTCATGTTTTCGTTCACCACTCATTTTTAAGTAAAAAATTCACGCTACTAACTGACGATAAACAAGACTCCAACTAAGGAACACATTAGAAAGTGAAAAGAAAAGTTCAAGAATGACGTGTCAGGCAGAAGCGATGTTCATTAGAGAATGTTTCTCTTTACATTTTGTGGAGTCCGGAATAAAGTGATAATCAAAAACCGGATAATCACGATAATAGAGAATATACTGGGTAATAATATATAAATGTTATAATCGTAATTTTGTCAAACCTTTTACTTGCGTGGCGCTCCTTTTACCTATGTACACTTTCTGCATGGCAGCCATTTCAATGTACGTATGTATGAGTAAGATAGTAGTATAATCTATAGTAGATATAATATAATTTTTTAAAGCGTTACAAAAAATATTTTACCTGAGCGTCATTCAATTCATCCATTAAATCTTCATTCTCGTTGTACACATCGCACACTATTGTAAATTGTGCTTCAACTCTGTTCTGATAGAATTTACGGCGTAACCTCTGCACAATTTCGAATCCTGACTATTTTCTTGAGACTCGAAGTATCTTTTTTATCAGAAATGCAATTCAGATTCAGTTTTCCCCTTCATATTTTGTTTTCTAGATTCTCTAAAAAAAAAAAAAAGTAAAGATTTCATCATATCAGAAAAATCCTATAAAACTTTTCCCACATTATCAGAATCATCCAATATTTATTCTTGGGAGGCTCAATAAATAAATTACACCAAGTACCCAATTCTAGTTTATCTTCAATAAATTTTAATTCTAATTCCTTTACCTTCAATTGCTCCAAAATATGATTTTTTATTTAAGTGTGTAGATTTTTTTAAAAGCAGGAAAAAAGATTAAACATGATCTAAATAGTAAAACAATGCAATTTTGCCTAAACTTTGAACACATGACTTGATTCATGATTTTGGAAATAACGGGAATATTCTCGAAAAGTAATATACTATACAGGTAAGAAACACATGCATATCAATAACGCAGGGTGTCCGAGGGTATTTGGACACTTTTTCAAAAAAATAAAAAAAATAATGTTTCAACAACGTTTTTTTTAATGGCTTGCATTAATGTTGTTTTTTTTTTCCAAAATAAGGTAACGTCATTTCGGTGATCCAGGGGTGTAAATTACTAGAAAAATCAAAAAAATTTGTTGCAGAGCGTATCTGCGAAAATATTAAAAACTGGAAAACTAAAGCATGTATTTGGCAGAAATTTTACTTTGTTAATTCACGTAGGGTGAAAAAACGATATTCTGAATATTCAAAAGAAACTAATGGGCTGCAGAAGTCAATCTGTGTTTTCTGGTGCCTATTTGGACTCATATCTCGAAAGGAACACTTCGTCTGTCAGATGCTAAAATCTTCCAACCTCTGAATATAACTCAGCTAAACACAGAGCCTCAATATTCCCTAATTCCTAAAATAACTCTGAAAAAAAATCTTTCATTATAACGCTTTCATTGCATAAAAATTGTAGATTGAAACATTATTATTATTATTGTTATTTATTATTTTGAGCAATATCAGCAATTCTCGGACACCCTGTATTTTTCGAGATTTTCACCGACTAAACTTCGTTGCGACCCTATGTTCTATGAAGCCATTTTAGTACCTACTATCACTTGATTTTGTGTCGAGATTCAGCGGCACCTGTGCATAGAGTGAATTACTGGGTAGTGCAGCCCGAAGTTTCATTATGTTGGTACATAAATTCATTATTTTGGTGTTGCAAATTTTTTCTAGAAACTTTTCTAATTACAGTCGGACCTCTATTTAACAGAGTCACTAAATCCCGGAAAAAAAAGACTACATCATAATAATAAAATTCATTGAAATAAAAATTCGCCTTTTTTAAAATACTAAACTACACAAAACAGATTTTAAGAGATTCATAAACACTAAATATTATTTAAAAACATCCACACCTTTATTTTTGTGTAAATTAATATCTCTATTTGTTTTTTATATATCTTGCCATCAAAAAAAAGAAATCTAAGCATACGTGTATTTTCATTTTAAAAATAATTTTTATATTAAAATTAATGAATTTTTTATTGACATTATCGCATTTTATTATATCTAGTAAATTCAGCATACATTGCCAAATTCGTCGCAAATTCAATTACTGATAAATGTCTTAATTTTGTCTGAGTCTTTAGTTTAAAAAAAGTGTTTTTTCTCTCACTATATTACGTCTCGCATCTTTGCAATGCAGCAAAACCCCTTCAGGCGTATTTTCTTCAAACTGTAATCTGTCGGATTATTTCAAATGATTTTAACATTTCATCATACGAAGATTTGTTGATTTCTGCATCACTGATCATTTCCATCTTCGTGCTATGCAATTCGTGTGCTGTATTTTATTTTCACACTTCTTCAAAATATCCAATTCTCCGTTAGTGTTTCCGAGGTTTTAGCTTTAGAATCGAAAGTGAAAAAAATTATCAATCAGCTTTACTCATATTAATTTCTTCTTTTCCCTTAGCTGTATCCACACTTTTTAAAAGTTCCTCTAAGAGAATATCGTCTTCGTCTCATTACTTTTGCCGAATTCTCATTGTTCCGACAAAGAATCAACTTTGTGCGCTGTTATTTGCGAATAGTGCGATCTGTGACATCTGGTTCCGTGCTTTTTGGAAATTTCTTATATACTTTTCCCGTAAGTTGATCTCTTTGGCATGGATTGATTGTTCTCAAGCGCAGTGATAACTCTCACTATTCTCTTGCGATAATATTTTGAAATTTTTTATCCCCCTTGATCATTGGCTGCCCAGTTTTTGATGTAGTGTTTGGTGGCAAGTAAAAGCACGCTTTAATTTTCGGTTTTTGGTTGTTTCCTTCAGATGGGCGTTAGTATATAGAAAACGAGAACAGGGCACGACACTCTGCAATCATCGACATCCAACAGACATTTTTCCTATTTCAGCCTCATCCAAGATTTATTGTTAAAGTCGTAATCCTTCCAGATTTTGCCTTTGAAACATCTTGAATTTTGCTTCTTCAAACCGCTAATGATTTCAATTTCGATGTCAGTCATATTTTACCTAACATGACAGTTAATCTTACTTTGATTTGTTTTCTCCAAAACCGTTTTCTTCAATATTTAATGTCTACTGAGCCAAACATTGAAAAAATAAAACGATCTCCATCACATTAAATATTTTTTGAAAGCCTGTTTTTAAAATTTTACTCCGTGTCTCCATTATCAAATTTTCCTCATTATCAATAAACGTCTTTTACTTTTACCAGATATTACTTTGCCATAATTCCGTGTCAGCACCCTTACTTTCAAGCCATCCATTGTCTATCGGAACTCGTCGTATCCCAATGCCTTCATAGTGAAAGAGCTTTATAATTATGAAAATTTGAGAGATAAGGGACATTTCAGGTAGTATGACAGAGTGGACCTCCGTTAGAAACCAGGCGGAAATAATTATTATAAAACTGAATTCTTTCTGAAGCGGGGTCCCTTTTCATCCCCTGCTTCCCCAAGAAAGAATCCCAAAAAAAATCTCGTCAACTTGGGCAACACCCCTAAATTTTGAGTAAACGTCCGCCATCTTGGATTTTCCCAAAACGCCATAACTCAGCAATGGACAATCATATAGCGGTTCTGTTGGTACCAAACGTTTCTGTTTTGAAAGTAGAACTCATTACTGCAATAAAAAGTCTGAAATACAGAGTTTGTATAATTTTATTAACATAAAACAAGTTTAAAAACATACAAAAACAGTATTTTTCTCTCAAAAAATTAATTTGCTTGAAAAAATATAACTTGATGGAAATCGTTTAAAAATCAAAATATTCACGCATAATTAAACAGGTAGTGTTCAATATCGGTCATTAAATTCGTCTTCAATTTGAATAATCTTATCCGGTTGAAGCGCTGGTCAGAGGCGGCGCCAGCGGGGGGGAAGGGGGCAATTGCCCCCCCCCCATCGGTGATCTCTTGCCCCCCGGTGGCGAGAAATTAAGACTTTCGTCGGTAAAAGTCTTTGCGATTTTGGAGATGTTGAGAGCAGGATAGCAAGGAATCTAATAATTTTAATCTCGTCTTTAAGCAATTATATAATAAACGGTCGAGATAAGCGATTTGTGTCCAAATTTGAGAACTGATTAACGGTTAAGTCAACAGAATGATCGACATCCTTTTAAATTGTCGTCCATTCGATCAGTAGTTCGCACCACATTTGACAGAATAACCGACAAGTGAATCAGATGTCGCATTTTGCCGACTGTTTTCAGTCGGTCGGCTAAGAGATCAACAAGACGGATGAAAATTTGTATGTTTTGTTTTTTCTAATGACAGTTTCGATCACTTTTGGGCGGAATTATTAGGTAAAACTAAAGTATCTGTATTGCACAAGAGTGCGGCTATACATTGTGGTCATTCCTCTCAAATGCCATTTTTATTCGTCGTGGAATTTTTCGGCCCATAGACATAATCTTAAAATAAAATCTATTAAAGACCACTCAAACCCCTCTGAGCAGTCGGGTTTGTTGCCCGTTCAACTTCAATGAAATACTTTCCTTTCGTCTTTCTGACCGTGGACATTTATAAAGAAAAAACGGAGGAAAGAAAGAAAAAAAAATATTCATACATTCAAACACAACATCGGAAATTAGATAGATGATCAGAAATTATTAAAATTAATCATTCATTTCCCAATGTGAAGAGAAAGATGAATTTCGCACTCTACTGGGTTTGGGCATTAAAGAGTTCATTTGTGCCTTTCAGGTACTGATTCGAACTCTTACAAAAAATTTGTTAATATGGTCGCGGCCATCACTGAATGAAACTTTCAGCTCAACGACTTTATTGCCTTTCCTCAACAACTACCGACCAAACAATCATAGATATATTTTTAGAATTTAAGTAAAATTGAAAAGGTGACCAACGAAAGAGCTAAAAGACCCAAGCAGACACAAATTTTATCTTTTTTTCTAAAAACAAAAAGAAAGAAAGAAATATATATAAAGAGCAATTTTCGGATAAAGTACTTTTTTTCCTTGGATAATTTTTAAAATTAGATTTATCAGAAATGACGAATTAGGTCTTATTTAAATATTTATACTCCCACTCCCAAACATAATAACCTTTTAGAGCAGCCAATTTTCCTTGAACGGTGGGTGACCATTGCAGAGAAGTTTGGTGTATTACATACTACCCGCCTCTTCGACTAGCTTGTTTGTCGGGAATATAAATTCAGTTGAATCTCATGTGCATAATTCGATTTTCATAGTTCCCTTAAAAAGCAATTTTAAACTTCAAATTGTTATAGGCACTTAACCCGTGTTCTTTTAGTAGCTCTGCATCTGTTCTGTTCATTGTCTACATGAACGTCCCTAATGGAGTCAAGTAACTGCATGTGTCATCTAGCATCTAATTGCACGTCGTCGGCATCTTTCTTATTCTTAATGCAAAATACGCATTTGATTTCAGTATGAAAATGACGCGACAAATTTTATATCTTGCAGCATGCTAGATAGATTAAAACATACTGATATAGAGAATTAAAACACTACAACCATAATCATTGAGCTTACTAAATTTGTTTCAAAATATAATTATTACCTTAGAGGACTTCGTTTACAGATTTCACAGAAAAATTGATGAAACAAAAAAAGAAAGTAAAATAAATTAGGACATTACCTTAGCTTTCAGTAATGGAAGCAAAACACGGAATTAAATATTATTTGTATAAACACTGGCAACGGTTTGAATCAGATTGCAACAATGAAAAGTATTGTTTTAAATTATACCTAAAACTATTTTTACAAATTTATTAAAATTAGAGAAAAAAATACGACAACTTCATTGATATATTTTTTTTAAAAAATGAGGTTTTTAATTTTCAATTGGTGGCTGGTACTGATCAAAAATACTATTTTAAACTTGCACACTAAACGTGGAGAATTCTGATTTGTTAGCTATGCTTGCAAAGTGAGATGAATTGGTAAAATCGGCCCAGTTGTTGAGACTGGGAACACAGTCAAGGTTTCCCCTACCAGAGAATAGTGTTTTTGCGATTTTTCTCGAAAATGAAGAATTGAGATGGAGAAGCAACCATTGAAGATGTATTTAGGGTCGTGAGCTTTCATTTAAAATAAAAATTGGAGAAATCAATCCAGTGGTTGGGGGGGACTCTCTCAAGAGTTTTTCCCATTGAGAATGTGCAGTGAAGTAGTGTTTTTCTGATATCTCTCGAAAATGGAGGGTGATGAGAGAAAGGATATCTTTGATGACATTTCCAGGGGTCATAAGCTTTCATATGAAATAAATATTGTCAAGCTCGGTCCATTTGTTAGGGCTGAGGATTGGTCCTTTGGTTTTTCAAATTATTTTAAATATATAGACTAGCCGCATTCGGTGACCGACTGTTCGCTTATAATATCAGTAGCTAGTAGCTTGCAACTTGGTGAAATAAAGTGGCGCATTGGCGGTTGTAGAGGCTGAGGGACTCTGCCAAAGTTTTATTATGCAATATATTTCGAAAATTCTTATTCCTCTTGTAAACTTTGCATTTGATTTCAACATTAAAATGATACAGCACATTTCATGACTAGCGGCATTATAGCTGGATTAAAACATGCCAAAAAGAATGAAAAAATAGCAACCATAATCATTCAGATTAATGGATATATTTCTTAACATTCGTAATATCTCAGAGAGCTTGGTTTACAGATTCCACAAAAATTTTTATGAAATAAAATATGAAAGCAAAATGTATTAGAAATATTACCTCATCTTTCAACAATGAAAGAGCGACATACAATTAAGTATTTGTTTAAACAATGAAAACGGTTTGAATTGCGTTGCAACATAGAAAAGTATTGTTGTAAAATATGACAAAAACATTTTTAAAAAATTATTAAAATTAGAGGAAAACTTGTACGGCAACTTAATTGAAATCATTGGAAAGGTAATTTTTTGAACTTTCAGATGGCGTAAAAATGATTTTCTTGCTGTAATATTTTCGGAAGTTATTAATGAAAAACGCCAAAATTTCCCTTAATTTTTAATTAATTAAAATTCTAAATAAAATTTCAAAAAAGGGCTCCGAGGTGCACATTCTCACCCTCCAAAGTAGGTTTGTGCCGAATTTCGTTGCTTTAGGTACAGCGGTTTGCCCTGTAGAGAACCAATATACACACACTCACACATTCTCCTTTATTTATTATTAGAGATATGAAGATATGCATTTATAAGTTTAAAATTTGCTAATAATTATTTTCACTTGTTTCGGGTAATATTTTATTTTGTTACGAGATTTAAATAATAGTCTGCAAATTTTTTCCAATATCAGTGCGGTATATTTTATTTCCTAAGAGATTTATGTTCATTATTCTTCATTTTCTATTATTGCTTGTCGTTCAGTCAAACAATTCTTACTACATCGACATTATACAAATAGCTAAATCTTCCAAATAATTAATTACTATAATAAAATTCGCTAATTAGTACTTAATTACCTCTAATTAAATATAAACTTAATTATTATCTGTTATTTTGAAGTTACCTAAATTAGAAAAACTTTGCTTGCCCTCCCCCCGTCGGAAAATTCCTGGCGCTGGTACGTTTGACTTGGACATGCTCCTCGGTATCGCGTTCATCCTCGGATTCCGGAATACTCCGATTGAAGCAGGACTCTCTTGCACATTCTCTGGCAGTACCTGCTGTCGGACCTTAAGGAGATGCTCTTACATTTCAGTACCCGGAGTCACAAGTTGTATAGTGAAAAGCGTCTGCGTGAGATTTTATCAGGACACTACGGCAATACCGTTCTTATTTCAGCCAGCAGGAAATGTTTCGGGACTGTTGTTTCTTTTAGGCCAGTTGCCTAGAAGATTTTAACGGACAATTGGTACGCCGACCGAAAAAAAAAAAAAAACGCCGTTGATGAAAAAAAGGATTGTAGATGCAGCTATTAGCATCCTCCAAGAAGCGATGCGTTCTCAAGTTTATGATTGTTCCACATATCCAACCTGCGAAGATATAGCGAAAGGTGGAGAAAATCAAGTATATGAGTTGCTTACTGACCTGCTTTCTGGTTTGATGAAACAAGTAAAAGGTTCACCTTGTAAACAGAAGGTGTTGAGTGTTGCTCACTCTATAATTTCTTCGGTGCGTCCACGGTCATTTGTGTCAACTGTGCAGGTTGGAATTGGGAGTGTTTCTTCTTAGGCGTTTTCGACCAAGACATCTAATTAATCTGCTGCATAATTTAGGCTGGTCTATTTCCTACAGCGAGTTCTGTAAGTATGAAACTTCCACGACAATGAACACTTAAGTGAAGTTCAGGACAATGGATTTGTTCATTTTGTCTTCGATAATGCAGATCACAACACTCGAACTGTGGATGGACATGGAACTTTTCATGTGATGGGAGGAGTCAGCTGTTCAGACAAGTTCTTGTATTCCACCGTGGAATACGCTAGAATTTTCCGGAGGGGGGTGGCCGATTTGCTCGACAAGGGGGACACGATCTGCTGTAGGGTGGGAAGAGTGCAATGAAATTGGCCTCAAATTTTCGCCAGATTATTATTTATCAACTACAGTTAAATACCCCGTACAAAAATTTTCCCCGATGTGGGGACTTGGCCCCACCCGGTCCCCCTTCTGGCGCCACCCCTGATTCCAGGACCAAAGATTATACCAACGGCAAATATTGTTGGAAAGTTTGGATTCATCCCAATCGTTACTCACGATTGGCGCAAGAACCATGGATTGAATCGCCTTGTAATGGAAGGCGTCATCTCCCTGAAATTTCGACCGATGGATGCCAAAATCGGAATCATATACCACTGGATTTGGACGGTGGGTCCCAAGTCAGCTGAAGAACCTCATACGGGATGGAGTGGCTTCATGACGAATGTCGCAGGAAAAAGTTGAAACGAAAAGTCAGCAGTGATACCCTTGCCCTTCGTCAATCTTCAACCTTCTAACCCCACATCAATTAAGACCTGTCTTTGTTTCGCTGGTGAAGAATGCAGGAAGCGAGCGGCAATAAAGGTGTATTATGACATTTGTTCAGCCGCTTTTCATTAAAGCTATGGATATAGTTTCTCAGGCGGAGGATACTGATGATATGTCCAAGGTAATAGTGCTAATATACTACAAGTATAAACAATACTATTAATTTGGCTATATTTTTCTTACAAAAACAAAAGTATTAAAACAATCATCTGTTAAAACTACTCTACCAGTCATCTATAAACAAGATTACTGAAAATATAAGGAAGGGTACTATTCACAAAATTATTATTTAAAGATATTTATTAACATCAGTTGTCACATAATTAAATTTCACACTTATTATTAAGGATAAGGGTTAAACAAAAATTGGCAACGATGAAGATGTTCAATCAAAAGTCTTAACTTTTTCATTGCGCCTTGATTACTTGCTACACTTCTAAACCATGCTTTTCATTTCCACTGGACGGAGAAACCATGTGCCAGGATGTTAGAATGCACCTTGTAGAATAATGAATTGTTGA